>JAXIVD010004046.1:5000-7500 GCA_036785275.1 Cancer borealis
TTCGCGTCCCCACAAAAGGTTAGGAGGAGCGGGATGCAGTATTTCCCAGCGAGCGGCGAGAAATTCTTACACACTACGCTTGGGTCACCATAACTCTCCCCGTGACAGCTCCTCCCCAACACAGCCTCCACCTTGGTCACCCCTACATAAACGTGACCTTTATTCCCGGAGTCACGGCGATACACCCACAACCTCACACATATAAGAAAAAAATACCGTATGTGGAGAAAATATAGACGGAAAAAAGGTACAGCGAGGAAACTTTATATAGCTTCTTCCTTGTGGCTGTAATGTCTCCAGAGGCGACCTGACCAAGGCGACTGCCTGGAGGAGGGTGAAGAAAAAAAAAAAAAAGTAAATGATTTTCTTTTCCAAGGTAAGACAAATTGGGGGCCGGAAGCTAATCCCTGAGTGGGTCCTAAGAGCGGAAACTTATATTAAAGAAGAAACAGAGAAAGGAAAAAAAAAAAACACCGCAAGACTAACATAAGAATAAAGCCGAAAACCCGTGGCAAGAAAGGCTCATGAAGGCCTTTTTTCAAACAAAGATTCCCTGGAGCACATTACCGAGGCAGGCGATCAAGGACCAAGTGCAAAAATAACACCCACACAGAAAAATATTACAACTACTCCTCTGAGGGTGATCCTAAAGGGCAGCAAAGTCCTGTGGCAGACCAGACCAGCAGGAACACGCACCACAACTAAGTCCTTTGAATGGGCGCCATCGAGCAGGATCAAGCCTTGGTAAGCCCTCTCCATCGCACCTCAGGAAATATACCTCCTTCGGGATACACCTCCTTCGTGGAATCTGACTGGCGTTACTGGTAGAGGGAGGAGGTGTAGGAGGCAGAGAGGCGGCGATGGAGTCAGGTTCTTGGTACCTTTAGGCTGAGCTACCGTCCTCTGGGGTATCATTGTCCCCTTTTTCAGATTCATGTATCCGCAGGGACCAACCAAGGCCAGGGTGTCATCTGGCTGTCCTGCTCCAGTTATCAGACGCGGGGAGGGATCGATAAGCTGACAGATACGCGTTGATTAACTGAAGAAAGACCGGTCAGTAAGAGGAATCGAAGGAGGACAGACAGACACACACAAAAAAGGATCTGAGGCATAAATAAATAATACATTGACTTCACCAGCAACCTTTGTAATATATGTATACAAAAAAAAAAGATGCCTCACTCGTCTCCAGAACCAAGTGATCATTTTCAAGATACCTCATCGGACACAAAAACAAGACTAGCATTTAACACAGACTCTCCATGACCTCTTAAACCATCTTGACGCCCCTGCCTCCACTCTGCTCACCCGTCACCACGCCTCCCCCGCCGACAGCCCTGCCATCAGTGCCCCGCGGCCCCAGCCCCTCCAAAGAGTCTCTGCTAGCCTATATTTCACACTGTCACAGGCTAAGCTGAAAAGGATAAATCAGACCCCGTGATGGAGGAGGAGGAGGAGGAGGAGGAGGAGGAGGAGGAGGAGGAGGAGGAGGAGGAGGAGGAGGAGGAGAGAGGAGGAGGAGAAGGAGGAAGAGGAGGAGGAATAAAGAGAGGATGAGGAGGGAGAAAACCTTAAGTATTGTATCAAACGTTCAATTCTTAAAGTGAACACAAAATAATAGTGTATAAAAAAAATATATATAATAACAGTTACATAAGACAGAAAAAGAGAGAGAAGAGAGAGAGAGGAGAGAGAGAGAAGAGAGAGAGAGAGAGAGAGAGAGAGAGAGAGAGAGAGAGAGAGAGAGAGAGAGAGTTACAGTCATATTCGTGGACAAAAACAGGCATTGCATTGTTACCTCTAGACACGAGCCTATGTTTGTCTCCTCCTCCTCCTCCTCCTCCTCCGCCTCCTCCTCCTCCTCCTCCTGCTTAACAATCACACCAAAAGACCCTAAGATGTGCAGCTGTGTCTTTGTACAACTGTCTTACAACGTTACTCTACACAGTTCTTGCTGGTGGCCCATCCTTTCTTCCTCCTCCTCCTCCTCCTCTTCCTTCCTCCCCCATTGTTCTTCCTTTTCCTCTCTCCCTTACATAATTCCTTTTCCTCCTATGTTTCTTCCTTCCTTCTTTCCTTCTTCCATTTTCTTATATCGTCTTTTCAGTTTCTTATTTTCTATTCTTTTTTTCTATGTATCTTCTTATCATCATGTTGTTTAATTTTATATTTTCCATTATCTTTATTAAACACTCATGTTCTTACTGACTCTTAGCTTCCTCCGTTCATCTTTTTTTTTCTTCTTTCTATTGCATTCCAGTTCTATAATATGTTTTCTTCTTGACATGTTTATTTTCGTAGGTTATCTTCTCTCTCTCTCTCTCTCTCTCTCTCTCTCTCTCCTCTCTCTCTCTCTCTCTCTCCTCTCTCTCTCTCTCTTTATTTAACATCATTATCAAGATGTCTCATAACTTTTCGCTTTTATCGCAGATGTTTGTATTTTTATTGCTCTATCGCATCTGATACTTAATCTACAACACAAACTTTCATTCTTACCTTT
>JAXIVD010004046.1:15000-30000 GCA_036785275.1 Cancer borealis
GGGTTAAAGGAAAGGAGAAAGTGAAGGAAGGAGGAGGAGGAGGAGGAGGAGGAGGAGGAGGAGGAGGAGGAGGAGGACGAGCCTCAAGGAAAGCAAACATGAACGACCAACAAATAAATTCAAGATCCAATAAGTCTTTGAGGTCGCGTTACCTCCTCCATTCTTCCTCCAGACCGACGAGGGAAGGAAACGAGGGGAAAAAAGAAGGAAAATAGAAGGAAAGTCAGAAGAGGCAACAGGTAAGGAAAAGAGAGCGAAAGATGAAAGCTAAAATCGACCAAAACCAGCAAGACGAAATATATCAAAAATATTTCGTTGCTGTAATTACTAAGACAAATATTTCTCTTTTAAAATTAAAAAGTTGATTTAACTTGAAAACTTAACCGAAATGTGCATCAAATAAAATATTCGAGTTGTGCTTCTTTTCAAAACTTATTTCCCATCACGGAAACTAATAATAATTCTACACACCTTCAGCAAGACCACCGAGAGGAAAAAAAAAAATCATACGCACGGCCGCACTTCAAGACAAATTATATCCTTGAAGATTTTCCGTTTTTCTTTCGTTATTTCAATTCCATGTTTATTATGATACGTCCATATTTTCACTTTCCACATTTAATACCACACTGTCTTTCCTCCTGCTGCAATGTGTGTGTGTGTGTGTGTGTGTGTGTGTGTGTGTGTGTGTGTGTGTGTGTGTGTGTTATCACCTTCACCGTCACGTCGACACACACACTGTCCAGTCTCGTTCTTGCCGCCACATCACGACTCTTATCAGCCTCCTCCTCCTCCTCCTCCAGCTTTAAGTGCTCGTCGTGGCCAACACTCGAAGCGCCGTTGAGTGTCGCTTCTTCGCCAGGAAACGAGGAATCAGTGGAAGTAAAGATCAGCGCAGCGGAACCACATTTCTTTCTCTCGTTTTTCCTCCTGTTCACTTCGGGCGTCTCTCACACACCTTATTTCTGAAAAGAATGGATAACTCTCTCTTTCTCACTTTTTTTTCCTCTCTCTCTTTCTCTCTCAATCCGTGTCCGAGTGACCTTTTTCCTTTCATTCTTTCCTTGACCTGACCTGACCTGAACACCGTCTCTCTCCCACCACACGCCCACACACCTGGTTGAGCCGCGCCCCTACACTGCTCACCTGTCCCACCTTGACTAATTAGTACCTGGTTACGCTTAATTATACATTCAGCCAGGTACGTCACACCCTATACCTGCCTTTTTTATCTTTTTTTTTACACTGCCATTTCCACATTTTTTTTTAAAGTCACGATTTCCTTTGTTATTTTTTTTCTCTCCGGGTATCATCACGATTCTTGGCCAGTGATGAAACCAAATATATATTAACACGAACAATATATGTAGAAAACAATGATTACAAATACAATCCACATCATCAAATACCTTTCAGGACATATCAATAACCACAACACACATTAACCACCATTTCCACACCACCACATTCTCACAGTATCCGGTTTTCACCACACCTGGGACTAATGAGGCAGGTAGGCGGGGCAGGTGTTATCTTCCTACACGTCTACATAATACCTGGTGATCCTTGCCTCCCACCCGCCATACTGCCATAAAACAGAGCCATTAATTTTACTCTAAGACCCCAACACGACCGAGACATTTCCCCAAAAGCTTTCAGCGGGACCGTAAAAAAGATTATCTCATGCAACAAGTGTTTAATCTCAGCGCCGTGGATGGAGCGAGGCGAGACACACCCAACTCCCTCGTTTGCTAGATTAATGTCCTGCTCCACGCGTCTCAAGGTTACTGATTACACCCGAGGATTTTCGTAAACTCATCAAGGGTGTTTGTTACTCATGGTTTACCTGTCGTGAACATAGGGTGAACGTGGGAGTGTCGGTGAAATGTGGATTATAAAGCAGCTGTGAGATGAGGGAGAAAAAAATTACCTGAAGAAAACAAAAGAAGGAAAAATTAAACGATAATGAAAAAAATGATAAATATGAGTATAAAAAAAATATATGAAATGAGTAATTAAACAAAACAATATTAAAATCATACAATATCACCACAATCACTTATAAAAACAAAAAAAACTCAAACACAAGACTTTCCTAAATTTCCTTAAAACAACATGTAACGAGAGAGAGGGAACCATCAAGCGTGGGATTCACCAAGGTAAGATTACACAGTGAGGTGAAAGCGAAACTCACATTACGTTGTTACATCACAGTTCGGGCAGTGACGGACTGTGAGGCGGTAAAACATTACCGTGTGGACCAGCCAACAGTTACCTCACACTCCCTCACTTTCACTCCTCCCAAAATACTCCTGTACTTACCATTCACCTTTCCTCTTTCGGACACTCTCTCATGCCCCCTGCCCTTCCTCTCCCTCTTTTATCTCCCTCCTTCCTCTCCTCACCCAAGTCGTATATCGCTTTCCTCCTTCCCTCCCTCCTCCTCCACCCGTCCTTCCTCTACCACCCACTAATGTGTTCCTCTCTCTTTCTTTATTTTTCTCTTCTCTTCTTTTCTTTCCCACGCATCACCGTCATTCTCCTTTATTTCTCCTCATTCAACCAAGAACACAAAATCGCTTATCCATCCTCATCTCCTTTGGCAGAGTTAAAATTCCTTAGGTTTTCTCTTAAAGTGCCTTCACGCTTCTCACAAAAAGTATCTTAACTCTTCTTCTCTTCCTCCTCCTCCTCTCTCTTCTTCTTTAACATTTCATCCACGTCACTTAGATTCCTTTCACGTTTCTATTCTTCTCTCAGTTTCCCCACTAACACCCTCCTCTTCCTCTGTATCCCTCACACCATTTTCCTTCCCTTCCTTCCCTTCTTTCTCCTCCCTCGGTAGTGTCAGTGAGCCTCATCAACACCTCGACAAGTGCAACAAAACCTGCAATGAGTTCTTTAAACTGACTCTAAAATTGTAGTTTCGCGCAGTCCTGTTGTCCTCTCTCTCCCTTCATTTCCTTCTCTGCCTGGGGTGGTAGATAGCCTCTCTCCTTCCCTCCTTCTCTCCCTCACGCAAAGAAATCGTCACCTGGTCTCCCAATGCCCAAGAAACGCAGGTCAACTTAACCAAGAAAGATGTGAGAGGGAATATAGTCACGCATGGAGTCTATAAAACCCCAATGCAAGGCTTACACAAAGGCTGAAAATGTTCCCCCACACACGCCATGGTCGGGCGGTCAAGCTGAACTGTGTTGGTGCGCATTAGTCTAAGTTTTCAGAATGTACGAAGCGTCTTTTACCCGGGTAGGTCCTGCCGCAAGACCATCCCGACGTGTTAGTCTCGGCAATCCCACCACGTTAGTTCCAGCCATGTTAGGGAAAAGATACCTTAACCCTCCCTTCTCTCCCTTCTCTCTTCTTCTCCCTCTCTCCATCTCTCTCCATCCATCCCTCCACCCTTGCTCCCCCTTCCCTCCCCACCTACATCGAGGCTACACTTCAGAATTTCCTGTCTTTTGTAGAATTTTTGTGTTCCCTCTCGAGCAGGTGTTTTTAAGATATCAAAATGGCTGTTTTCTTTCATTCCCTGATTTTTTTTGGTCGCTCTGAAACGCTGCCATCTATCACGACCCAAAATAAAAAGTGGATTAACTACGAAGTAAGAAATTTTTTTATATCTTCTAAAAAGTACACGTATTTTTTGGGGGCTTTACTAACGTCTTTTTTCCATCGTTCTTTTCACTCCATAGAGGGACAAAAAAAGGACAGTTTTAACACGAGCAGAAGGGTGTGGATAGGATGAGGGAAATAGGAGAGATGGAGAGGAAAAAACTGCGAGGTATGGTAGTGGAGGGGAAGAGTAGGAAGGGAAGATATGGTAGGGAGTTAAGGAGATGTTGATGCTAAACGCGACAGTAAGAAAGTATCCAAGAGGCTACAACACTAACATATAACCACTTCTATAGCAACCCCGTTTTCTATTACTCTCCGACCGTGCACACACTAAGCTAAACCTTTTTAACCTCTCATACTGAAGTAGGATAATGAACCTTACCTCCTTTACCGCTAAGTTAGTTAAGTTTCCCCATCAACAACACCTCTTTAAAACCAACCTACCCTTGGGCATGTAATTCCTCGTTTATTCCTTTCCTCCTTGCAGTTCTTAAATCACCTTATCAGATGATCACATGAATCAGTCTCTTTTATAACCTCTCCCCAGCCTCGCAGTGCAGCATCTCTCCTCCATTATCTCGACTACATCACGACATCACACAAATCTTTTTATATCGTATATTATCGTCAATTTCGTTCCGTTTTTCTTCTGTAATTTACGTAACCTCGCACCTGCTAGTGTTAATATGCCCTTAAGCAATCCCACAGCTCGACAATATCCCTAGACAGACCCTTAAATCCCCCTTAGACTCCGAGATTCAATTAAGAGGGATTTATTGAGGGAAATTACAGGTATGAAGAAAAATGAGGCCATGTAAGAGAAGGTGAAGAGGTCAAGTGGTGATGGGAGATGATGGGATGGATAGGGATGGGTAATGAAGGGGAAGAGAAAAAGGAAGGGTGACCAAAGGCGGAATATGTGAGTGGGGAGAGTAACGGGTGAATGAGAAATGGGTAAAATATAAATATGCAATGCGCAGTAAATTACATAAATGGAAATCAGGAACGTGAGGAGAAGTAATGGAAGGAAGGAAGGAAAGAAAGAAAGTGGTTTGGAAAAATAACATGAAGAACAGAAAGAGGAAAGGAAAACATGAGTTATATTAGGAAGAGAAAGAAGGAGTTGGAGGAGGAGGAGGAAAACAAAATGGATGAAGAGCAATATTAGGAAAGAAAGAAATGGAGGAGGAGGAGGAGGAGGAGGAGGAGGAGGAGGAGGAGGAAAAGTCGGAGGTGATGGTGGTGCAGGAAATGAAAAAGAAGAAAGAGCATGAAGATTCTAGATAATAAATGCATATCTATCACTTTACACATATTAACCTTTATGAAAGCTGAACACAAATCAAATTATCATTCCGACCATAAACAGAAAAAAACACGTCAACCTCCCAAAATAACCTCACTAAAAAAAAAACACACACATGAAAAAATTAAACCAAAATAACAATACAACAAAAAATATTAATTCTTAAATACAATGTTTTTCTCATATATATTTTTCTGTATACATTTTACGGTGAAAAATAGACTTGAAAAACTGAAACATCCATAATAAATAACGAAAGAAAGAAAGGAGAGGGAGTCAAAAGGGGGATAGAAGGAGGAGGAGGAGGAGGAGGAGGAGGAGGAAGAACCAGGAAGGGGATGGAAACAAAGGGAATGAGTAAGAGGAAATAGGTATGTAAAAGAGGATGGGAAAAAGAGGAAAGGAGGGAAAGAAGGAAAGAAATAGAGATGAAAGTGAAAAGGTGAGCTGAGGGAAGAGATGAATCAGGTGAGGGAGGACAGGTAACACAATACACCTGATGGGGGAAAAAACCCAATCCCAATCCGCCACATCTCGCACCTGCCAAATCTAATCACGGAATGGACCAATAATCACGACGTTCCAACAATTATTTCTCATCAAAATCCAATCACAATCTCTTACGTGCAGAGAGAAGCGTTTTGATTGGCTGATGCGTGATGGCCAGGTGACCAATCAGAGAAGGGCGGCAGGTAAAGGTGTGAGTTTTCATTTGTTACATTGCCTCAGGTGGTGGTGGTGGTGGTGGTAGAGAGGGAGAGAGAAAGAGAGAAAGATGAGAGACGCTGCTAATGGATGTGATTTTTAGAAGAAACTAAGTTAATAAAAAAAACATTGATGAAAAAATTAATTACACAAAATAAAAAATATAAATAAAGACATCCAGACAAATTGCATAAAAAATAGAAGCAAAACTGAGACCTTTAATAAAGTTACTTGCTCACTATAATTTTTTCCGCCTGTCTTTCCTTAGACTTAGGATGAGAAGATGAAGAAAAAGAAGAAGAAGAAGAAGAAGAAGAAGAAGAAGAAAAAGAAGAAAATAGCAATGAGAGGTAAATATAGGCAAAAAATACTGAAATATACCGTGAGAGAGAGAGAGAGAGAGAGAGAGAGAGAGAGAGAGAGAGAGAGAGAGAGAGAGAGAGAGAGAGAGAGAGAGAGAGAGAGAGAGAGAGAGAGAGAGACCACGGGATGATGGAGGAGACAATACAATGGTCACGTAAGAGGAGGAGGAGGAGGAGGAGGAGGAGGGAGAACCATACATCTGTGAACCTCCATACAAAGGATACCAACTAAAGGATGTAGGAGTGTCCCGAGTAAGGACTGCGTGAAGGATGGGTTGTGCAAGTCAGTGTAATTGTTGGTAAAAAGGAAAGTATAGAAAAATAAGGTAAACAAAAAATTGACGTGATTGGAATAAAATAAATATAAAAAAAAGTCGAAGAAATAGTATAAGAAAATTCACGTGAACGCAAAAAGTTAGCAAAAGAAAAAAGAGATGGAAAAAAAAAAAAAAAAAAAAAAAAAAAAAAAAAAAAAAAAAAAAAAAAAAAAAAAAAAAAAAAAAGCGATAGAAAAAAAAAAGTGAGAAAAAGAAAGATAGATAGATAGATAGAGAAAAAAAAAGGCTAACAAGCGCAGGACAGGTAATACAGACATTACCTCCACCTATAATCTCTCTTCGTCACGACTTATATCCCTCAGTTACCTTCTCCCTCTTCCCTGTCTCCTAAATCTGATTCTCATTCTCTTTCTCCATCTCTCCGTCATCTCTCCCTTCTTGTGTCGCGGGGGTGAGGGAGGAGGAAGGGGTCGGAATAAAGGAGAATGAAGAGAAATGAGACAAGAAAAGGTTAATCTGCCGAGAGAGAGAGAGAGAGAGAGAGAGAGAGAGAGAGAGAGAGAGAGAGAGAGAGAGAGAGAGAGAGAGAGAGAGAGAGAGAGAGAGAGAGAGAGAGGTCCTTTGAGGTCCAGCAAATCAATACAACACTTCGCTCTTCCTTCTCTTCCTTCCTTCCTTCTCACTTCTTCCTCCTCCTACTTCTATTCTACTACAGCAAAAACAACAAACACCACCACTACTACTACTACTACTACTACTATTGTTTTTATTATTGTTGTTGTTGTTGTTATATTTGAAAACACTTCATCACCAAACAACAATAATTAAAGAAAGGGATAAGCCACCAAAGACCACCCTTCCTTCCCTTCCCCTTCCCTTCCCTGCCTTCGCCGCCACACTCAAGACTCCACTCGCTCCCCAAAGAACCTGCCTCCACCTTTTCAGCGACAAAGGGGTGTGAGACTTCAATATCCACTTAATTAAATCCTAGCACGTTCTGAGGCGTGATAATTGGAGACACAACAGATGGCAACACACGTCTGCCACAGCGGTTTTCACTTTGACAATTTTGATCATGATAATTAATTTCCTTTTTTATTTATTTATTTATTTATTTATTTTTTTTTTTGTCTTTTTCAATTACATGATAACATACAGCGTTAATCAGCAGCATATCAGTGATGTATGAATGTTTATCTCGTCGATGTGAATGTAAACTGATGTTATCTAAAGAAATTTTGATAATGACTTTACTGAGTTTGTAATGATGTATTTTAATTAGTACACCATTTTCCTCTCTCTCTCTCTCTCTCTCTCTCTTTTGCTCTCTTTTTTTTTTTCTCTCTCTACAAAGCAAACGGAAATCACAAAAACAATAACAAAAAAGAAAACTAAATAAGGGAGAGAAAGGATATGAAACGAGACCAGACGAGGGAAAAAAGTAGACTAGATGGGGAACAAAGAGGAGGAAAGGAGGGAAGGAGGGAGGGAGAAAGGGAGGAAAGGGTGAAGGAGGAGAGAAGGAGGAGAGTAATTCAACTCCAGGTGTGGCCAGGTAAATGTCAGGTAGGAAGGACGGGACTCCATCCTAATTGTTATTACCGTTATATGGAAGGAGGAGGAGGAGGAGGAGGAGGAGGAGGAGGAGGAGGAGGAGGAGGAGGAGGAGGAGGAGGAGGAGAAGGAGGAGGAGATGAAGATGAAGATTTACGGCGGGAAGAAAGGAATAGATGAAATTAGATGAAAAAAATGGGGATACTAAATCAATTTGCATTACGACATTGAGTAAAAATAATAGACAATCTAATTGCAATCAGTGACAAGGAAGCAAATAATAACAAGAACATTATTGGAATCGATGAAAGTACAAACCACAATATCCTAAATCCATTAGTTAACAGAAAAAAAAAAATAAAAAAACACAATTACCAATATTTCACTAAGTTTTCCAATTACAAAGTCACACGTAATTAAAATAAGTTAATATATATAATTTAGATGCAAAAAATAAAATCAATTTGCATCATTACCACGATCAGAAATATTCCATCATTCCATATCATTATCCTTCCTATTTCTTCTTCCTCCTCCTCCTCCTCCTCCTCTTCCTCCTCCTGAACCATCATCATTATTTTCAACATTCATCACACCTGGCTATTATTTCTCTCATATCTGTTCTGGATATCACTTGCAGAATTTAATATCCACTATTTTTCCTCCTCCACGCCCTACCCTCTCCGCCCTCATCAGCTCCCGCCGCGAAGAGAAACGAGGAAAATAAAAAGGGAGAGGAAAAAAATCAGGAACGCGTGGGAGACAATCACAAAATGCTAATGATGGCGAGATATAATTTCCACAGGTGTATCTCTCGCCCCCTTTGCTCTCCCTGTCCCCTTGCGAATACAGGTAATTGGACGTGTTGTCAGGTGTGTGTTGATTGTTCGAGGCAGGTCTCTCTCTCTCTCTCTCTCTCTCTCTCTCTCTCTCTCTCTCTCTCTCTCTCTCTCTCTCTCTCTCTCTCTCTCTCTCTCTCTCTCTCTCTCTCTCTCTCTCTCCAATTAGTCAGGTAAGTTTTCAACAATCTGACTCTCCCTTTTCTCTCTCCCCTTCGCAAAAGACTTAATTTCTCCGTATAGTTTAGTTCGGCAATGCGAGGCTCTGATTGGTTCTCTACTAATATACCTCTTGTTGTGATTCTAAAAGGTTATTTCCTATTGGCTGGCATCTTTTGCTGCAATATTTTACGACTTCGTGATTGGCTGCTTGATATGATGAGAAGAACGAGTGCTACTTAGGTAATTCTTTGACTTTTTCATATTTTTCTATATATTTTTTGTTTTTTTCTGCATTTGTTCTATCTAGGTAATTACATGACCTTTTTCTTACCTCTCATTTATCTTTTTATTATATTCTACCTTTTTTTTCCATCAACTAAAGAGTATCGTACATTTTTTTCTCCAGTAAATGTTAAATAACGTTCTGTATTTTCTCTCTTAGATTTTAAACGTATTTCTCTTTGTTACAGAAGAGAAAATGAAAAGAAGAGAACACATAAAGCTAAGAGAAAAGGGATACAGGCGACCAATACAGGTGATCTAATATTACAATAAATTATTCTGAACCTTTAACGGAGCTGAAAATGTCAATAAAATAGCTTACCAACTGAAATATAGACGAGAGAGAGAGAGAGAGAGAGAGAGAGAGAGAGAGAGAGAGAGAGAGAGAGAGAGAGAGAGAGAGAGAGAGAGAGAGAGAGAGAGAGAGAGAGAGAGAATCATTATTTTCCTCATCGCATCAAACTTTCATTAGTCTCACATATTTTTTCCCTCCGTTTTTTCCCCCCGCCAAAGTCGCCTCGTTGTGCAGCCATAAGTATCGGAACCTTAAGAGGCACTTTGGATTCTTCTTCCCCACTTAGAAATAGCTCAAAGGGGCCATTGCACGCTGGAGTCTCAACCATTTATTCTTTTTTAACGCTAACTCCCACTCCTTCGGCACTCCACCCGATCCCACCAACTCTCCTGAAGGTACTAATTAGCCTTCAACAATTTACCATCTAAGAGTTAATGAAATATTCCTAAGTCGACGGAACAGAGGATCCTTCAGGAAATACGTGAAGAGCTCTTGAGAAACTTTTATCCAGCCCAAAACGGTAAAACTTGATACGTATGAATCCTGTGGCGTCAGTGAGGTTCCAGGTGCTCGAGGAAGTGCTAAGAGGAAGAGGAAAGAGGAAAGTGCCAAGGGACGAGGAGAAAGCAGAAGGGAAAAGTGGAGTTGGTCGTGAAAGGCAGGTGTGTTGAGGGGATGTTAGAGTGTGATGGAAGAGCAAGTCCTGATGGAAAGGAGAGGAGTTACACATGAAAGAGAGGTCCTGATGGCGAGGGGAAAGTGCTGCAGGAAGAGCCGAGTCCTATGGGGAAAGAGAAGTCGTGAGAAGGGGAGGAAGAAAGAATTTAAGGGGAAGGAAATCCGAGGGGAACAGTTCGGTGCAGTTTGTGACGCTGAAGGTAAAAGGAAACTTGGTCATTTTTTCCCTTTACTTTTTTTTTATTTTATGTTTTGTTTCCTCCAACACAGCCTCGCGAGACTCCCAGGCGCAGTTAAGGATCATGGTGGAGGTAGTGGCCTCGTGATGGTGGCGAAAGACTTTTGGGAACATCCTGAGATAAAGTTTTTGTTTGGTGTGCAGAGGAGACTTTCAAGGGTGTGTGAAACGTGCACTAAGGGACTGATGCTAATCCTGCGTAGACAGTGTTAATGATAGTGCTAATGAAGACACCTTTAATTAGTGACTACTACTACAACAACAACTACTACTACTATTACTACTACTACTACTACTACTACTACTTCTATTACTACTACTAACATCACCCCAACAACAACAATAAAGAAGTCATTTGCCTTTCAAATTACAAAATACACAATCTAAAGGCGAAGTCTGATTCTGCATTCACACAATCAATGCCATATATTGTCCCTACGGAATTTAATAAAAGATGATGGAGTCTGTCGTTGTTTGTGGGCGGGAGGGAGAGAGGGAGAGGAAGGAGAAGGGGAAGGAAGGGGAAGGAAGGGGAAGGGGGATTTTCAGTGTCTGTGGCTAAGATGCTTATCATGTAGAAGTGACGTGATAAGCCTGTGAGAGTGTGTCGAGGGTGGAGGTGAGGAGGAGAGGGAGAAAGAGGAGTAGGAGGAGGTGGAGGTGGAGGAGGTCGTGGTGGTGGTTGTGTATGTGTGGGAGGATCAGGTGATGGTCGACAGTAGAGTGAAAAAAAAGGAAAAAGGGAGGAAAATGATCGAAGAGTAGTACAGATGAAATAAGTGAGGTTGATGGATAATGATGGGAAGAGATAGAGGGGAAAAAATATAAGACAAGATGGAGATAAAGAAAAAAAAAAACCGTGTTAATGAAGAAAGAAAAGGTGGAGGTGAAAAGGTAACGAAGACTGATGGAGACGGAAGAGGAGGAAGAAGAGAAGGAAGAGAAAGAAGAAGAGGGAATAAATGAAGATCAATGAAAGGAAGAAGAGGAAGGACGAGTAAATAAGAACAAACAAGAATAAATAAGAGAGAATACAGGGAGACAAACGAAGATACAGAGAAATAGAGAAAATGGATAGAAAGGAATATACAGGAAGAAGCAGAGAAGGTGAAGGGGAGAAGGTAGAAACATGTATAAATGAAGAGACAAAGCAAGAGAAACACACACGTGGAGAGAAAAAAAAAAAAAAAAATATGTAAGGGGAAGAGAGCGACATAATAAAAAAATAACATAGAAGGAACAGTAAAAATAGAAGAGACATACATAATAAAGTCAACATAAATATGGGAAAAGAAATACAAGAGATAAAACGAATGACTGAAAATAAATCATAAGAAACAAAAAATGTGATAATAGCTACAGGGTAATAATAAGGGAAGAAAGAACACCAGATCCCACCCGAAGGAGGAGCTGCAGAAGGTCACAAGGGTTCAGTGTGTACTCAGAACAGACCACAAGGTTCTTTTGGACTCATGACCAAAGTTTACACATTCTGGGATTCTCATGACACCCATAAACTGATAAGACCCAAACCATCATACTTTTGGCAATATACAAAACTTTCCCTTCTCTTGATCAGGGTTTCAGTCTTACAGGATCAACTAGAATTATTGGATTTCTAGTAGTTTTTTCCCCTCTAACCTTCCTTCTCCCTCCCTCTTTTTCTTTCTTTCTCTCTTTCTTTCTTCCTCCCTCCTGTGTCTTCTTCAGCTGCAAGATTCAATACAACAACAAGGTCTGGCTGTGAAATAATACCAATCTCTTCCTGCAATCCAACTTCTCGGCGCCACACACATTAATCCTTTCAGAAACAAGGGAAACATTGCAAAACAAGATAAAATATAAACATACATACAAAAAAAAAATACACACACACGTAGAAAATAAATAACTCAGCTGTAATTTCCAAACTATTCTCAGGTTTTGGGTAACATTCCATCGCGGGTAATGTTTATATTATAATTTAATCTACATTCTTGTTGACTTGGTTTAATCAGGGAGGCAACAGTTCCCGGAAGATTGGCCCTCTCATTCGTAAAAAAAAAAAAAATTGAGGAAGCCCTTCAAGGCTAGAAGAGAGAATGTTAGGAGAGTAAATGTAATGAGAGATGAGGGAAGGAAGGAACAGTGAGGCTAAAGAGGAATGAAATGACTGACTGGAATAGTGAGAACCAGTAGGAATGAAGGACGGAACTGGAAATTATACTGGAACTGAAATACACGAGAGAAAAAATAGCCAATGAAAAGTGGATACATAAATATAATAGAAGGGGGAGGAGGACAGCGTGATGTATTAGTGTGAATTATTTGGAGAGTAAAGGTGTGGGAGAGGAGGATTGTGATGCTGGATGATATATATATAAGGGAGGAGGATAACAGAACGCTGGGATGATGATGGATAATTGGAGGAGTAAGGTTGAGGCAACAGAGAAATAACTATAGTAATAATGAAGGAAGAAAACAAATGAATAACTTTATATTACTCCATAAACTCCAACACTTACTTATATGCTCACTAATGCAAATAAAAAAATCCATTGAAATGACGTCATAGCTAAATACTTCTGTTACGAAAAAATAATGGTAAGAATTTGATTTATTTTTCAAGATCAACGAAATTAAATAAAACAAAACGGATTACTAATAAAAACGAGTCAAGAAAACAGGTGAACAAATATCAGAATTAACCGCGAAACAAAACAAAAATCAATATAAAAATGATAACTTCGGAATTGGTGAGTGAGGGGGAAAAAGGGAGAGAGGAAGAGAGAAACCCGGCAAAAATGTGTCAGTTCTTCAATAAATCAAACCCAGCCCACACAACACTGCAGGCACTCGCAACACGCATTACAAAACAGAGAAACCAAATTACAAAAGCAACAGAACACTACTAAACGCTCCTCGAGGCTGAAGTTCCACCAATAATTCCAAGTCGCAGAGTTCAAAACAACAAACTTCAAAAAGAGGAAAACAAACACGTAAAATACTCGGTCGAGAGAGAGAGAGAGAGAGAGAGAGAGAGAGAGAGAGAGAGAGAGAGAGAGAGAGAGAGAGAGAGAGAGAGAGAGAGAGAGAGAGAGAGAGAGAGAGAGAGAGAGAGAGAGAGAGAGAGAGAGAGAGAGAGAGAGAGAGAGAGAGGAGAAAGAAGTTACTAGGAAAGCCACGAACACAATTACTCAAAATCCAATCAACAATTATATTTACAAGTTGCAGTCGACTATAATTTGTCTCAGTGGAGTGCATGCTTAGGGTAGTCTCATAACAGCATCTGAATACCCTCGGGCCACGGAGAGCGCGAGGTAAAGAAATGAAAGACTGCTTGCTAATTTTAAGGATCATTAAGGAACTGTATATATTTTTCCTTCTTTTTATTTATTTATTTTTTTTTGACTGGTGGGCGTCTCGTGGGTGGAAAGTGGAAAGGAACAGGAGGTGGAAGGAAAGGAGGATGAGGCAGATGAAATGGAATGAACAGTCTCTCTTTGGTAATGGATGGATGGGTGACAGGTGACTTAATTAACGAAGCGTGTCTGGATGGGGTTTACAGGTGAAAGCCATTGAACAGGTACACACAACGCACTGAGAGGACACTGCACGCAAAATGAGGACGCACTAAATGGCTATTGGAAAAAAATAAAAAAAGGTAGAGGAAAAAATGTTTTAGTATGCGGGATGCAATTGAGTGAGAAAAGAGGATACGAGGATAAAGTAATAATTATTCATGGAAGGCAATTAGTGATTTATTTATATGAATGGATAATCCGGATATGAGAGAGAGAGAGAGAGAGAGAGTGAAAAAAAAATCCGGGCTTCCATAAAATACGTTGATTTACTACCATCCTCCACCCTCCACCACCACCACCACCACCACCACCATCATTCACAACAACAACAACATGAACAGGTCGTGTCCCACCCTCTCATACTTGCTCATTCCTGGGGCGAGGCAGCTCATGATGCAATAGACGTTTCTTTGAGATTAATACAAGCAAGAGCACTCCGAGATTGGTGTTCGTCGTCATTAGGGGCCGCCCAGTGCTCCCAGCCCGCCTTGTAAGTCCGCTGGGAAATAGACAGCGGGCTTCATTAGAGTTTTACATCTGTTAACGCTCTTTACGACGCAGCCTGAGAGGAAGAAACAGCAGGAAAATGGAGAAGAGAGATGGCTTTTAGAGTACGGGGTGAGAGGAGGAGAGAGAGAGGGGTTGGAGGGAGGGAGTGCTTCAGAAGCCTTGGACAGCGACGGGTCAGCCCCAAGTGTGACCAAGAGAAGATGCAGTTGTGTTTGCAGGTAAGCGGAGGGCCCCCAGCGCGGCCATTTTTCAGGTCCTGGGCGGTCAATTTTGATAACTTATGGCCTTAAACAGCACTATTTTGAACGATGGCCGCCACGCAGGGAACATCCGGCCAGATTTATGACTTTTGCCTCAAGTTGCGGCGAGAACCTTGGCGGCGCATCTCGCTACGGCCACCAAGTTAGCCTCCACGTAACTCTTGAGGGCAAAGGACGAGGTGTTCTTGAGACCAACCAACCTGTTGTCTAAGTCTGTTGTTAATCCCGCCACGAAGACACAAGGAGGTAGACACGGTAGAGGGAGGAGCCGTCTGCTGTAGGGAATGCATTGTCTTCAGTGAACATAAATCCTTTCCTTCCCTCACTTCACCTGAATGACTGCTCGACCA
>JAXIVD010004046.1:35000-39364 GCA_036785275.1 Cancer borealis
CCCTCACAGAGCCCAAACCAATCCAAAACAAACAAACAAACAAATACGAAAAACAACAAGAAAAAAAACAAGATAAACACACAAACACTTAAACACACACAAGAACAATTACCACCATCACCATTACCACAACAACAGCAGCAGCAGCAGCATCAGTAGCAGACAGACAAACACATTAGCAGGACCACTAACAGCTGCACACGACACACACAACTACTTAAGTCTTTCCATCAATCAAGAAATCGATCCGCACCGCTCTCTTCTGACGGAGGCGTGACGGACAGAACGGATAGGCTTCAATAAGGGACAAAAGGCACTCTGAGGCGACCTACTGAAGGTGCCATGCTTCTTCGTCAGTGCCAACGGTTAGTGCCAATGTGAAGAGTGACTTTTTGCAGCTAAGGTGAGATGCTGAGGGTGAAAGGGTGTAAGTGTGAAAGCATTAGCAGGGTGAGGTACAGGGTATGGTACGGTTAAAGGTTAGGGCTGGAAGGGTTATGGGGTAGGGAAGGTGGGTTAAGGTGTGTAGGAAGGAGGGCAAAGGAGTGTTAATTAATGATAAGAGGCTGATGGGCTAAGGACGTGGCCTGAAAAAATGGGGCCTAGAAGGATGTGACGACAAAAAACTTTAAGGCTAAGAAAAAAAAGTTAAATCAATTATTACAGAAAATAAATAAAGTGTATAATGAAGTGACTTAAAAACAGACAAAAATAAACACCTGAACATAGGTAAATTCGCAAGTAAACTTAATCCGATCGAAGAAAATACAGAATCAAACACCACAAAATTAAACTAAAACCAAGTTCGTCACAATACACATCAAAGGCTTTACCGAGACCACTAAGTACAAACACAAAGAATTAAAGATAATAGGAAAGAAAGAAAAAAAAAAGATAATGAACTAAAATAAAGCCACAGGGAGTAAAATCATTTCCTCCATTCCACACACACACACACACACACACACACACACACACACACACACACACACACACACACACACACACACACACACACACACACACACATCCCTCCTCTCCCGGCAGTCCCAAAACCAAAGCCTCAAATAACTGCTCCGTAACCCTGATATAATGGCTCTTCTGAACGCGCCATAAACTTGAACAGAATCGCACTGGCTTGGTTTTCACCCCGCTCACTAATAACTGGTTGTGTTGTGGCTTCAAGGAGGAAAGGAAGAAGACGTGGGAGGAGGAGGGAGAGGAGGAGAAGAGGAGGAGAGAGAGGATAAGAGGAGGGGAGAAGGGAGAGGAGCACATCTAGCCGTGACTTATCGCAACCCGGAGATAATGACACCCAGCTAAATGACGTCAGGGAATCTTTGCCTCCCTCCCTCCCTCCCCACGCCCGCACACGCCCACGACCGCTCGCCACGCCTGTGTTATTGATGACTACACTTACGAGGGACCAATCACCATAAATGACAATAGTGCACGCCAATTATCACCTGCAACACTAGGGCGTGAGTCAGTACAGGTAAGGGCGTTGAGGAGGGAGGGGAGGGTAGAGGGTGTTAAGGGCGGGTGTTGTGTTGTGTTGTGTTGTGTTGTGTTGCTTGTGTTTCATACGACACACGTGAACTTATTGAAATAGAGACGAGAGAGAGGAGAGAGAGAGAGAGAGAGAGAGAGAGAGAGAGAGAGAGAGAGAGAGAGAGAGAGAGAGAGAGAGAGAGAGAGAGGTAAAAGTGACACTAAATGTTAAAGAAAACGTGATATTTTATGAATTATACTCATGAAAAAGAACTAATACCGGCTTCAGCTTTATTTATTTGTAGAGGAGGAGGAGGAGAAGGAGGAGGAGGAGGAGGGGAGGAGGAGGAGGAGGAGGAGGAGGAGGAGGAGGAGGATAATAAAGAAAAAGGATAAAGAAGACAAAGAGGAAGAAAGAAGATGCAAAATGAATGTAAATACCCTTAGTAAACAGATAAAACCACTAAACAAAACAAAACAAAACAACAAAACAAAAATAAAAACTAAGCACCAACAACGAAAAAGAAGAAAAAAAACTATAACCTATAAATAAAAAAAACACACATATATGAAAAAATAAAAACAACATCACCCAGCAGGAAACACACAACACCATCAACACTCCTGCGACACCATAGGGGACAACACCAAGCCCGCTGAGGGAAAAAAAATGGAGGGAAACTTGTCCAGTGTCACTTGCACACACCACGTGTATTGGGGGAACTTTTGAGGGGAAAAAAATCGCAACTTAAACACAAAGAAAGAAAGAAAGAAAGAGAGATAGAGAGAGAAAAAAGAACACCCACACATTTCATCTACAGTTGAAAAGAGTGAATCCAGGAACATAATGGCAGAAAAATGACAATAAAGAGGAAAAAGGGAAGAGGAAAGGGAAGGAAAGAGAGAGAGGGAGAGGAAGACAGAACGAAAAATATGAAAGATAATAGAGTAGAAGAGGAAACGAAGGAAGAAAAAATGGACAGAGACACGAAATTAAAGAAAAATAAACACGATAAAATTGAGAACATCCTGCATAGAGCGGATATTAATAAAAGAAGATTCAGAGGAGATGAAGAGTAAAGAAAGAAGAGCAAGATAATAAATTAACGAAAAAGGGGAATGGAAAATAATGAAAAACTCCTACACATAAAAAAAGAAGCAAGGAGGAAGCGATAAGCGTGGATAAATGAGGGAGAGAGTAAAAAGGAGAGGAAAAGAAAGTGCAGGAGAGAAAGAATAGAAAAAAAGGTTAAAAATATATACAGAAGGAGAGAAGAGGAAGAGGAGGAAGAGGAAAGAAGACATGGACGTGTGCTGAATAGAAAAGCTCATTGCAAAGCTGTCACCACTTCCTCCACACACACACACACACACACACACACATACACACACACACACACACACACACACACACACACACACACATACACACCATAAACACACTTCCCTGGTATCATTTCTCCTTCCTTTTCCTTCTCTCTTTCCCATTCTTCTCCCTCTCTCTCCCTTTTCCTTCTTTCTCCGGCTGACAAACTACAAATTTCCTCTTCCTGTCTTTTTACTTCCTTTCAACAAACTTTTTTTTTCTACTTTTCCTTTCTACACACAAAAAAAAAAAAAAAATAAAAGAGCTGAACCTTAAATTCGTTTTCTGTAATCTGAGAACTTTTTGAAACACTAAATTTTGTGTTACTTGTTTGTATTTCTATTCGTATATTTTTCTCGTTTTCTTTAAAGTATCAAATGTTGCTCACAGATTTTTTTCTCTCTTCTGGATTTCTACAATGAAACAACTATTAAAACTACGTCTACTACTACAACTACTACTACTTCTACTACTGCCACAACAACTACCAATAACAACACACACACAATCACAAAAAAATCACACAAAAAACTGACAGAATACGCCACAAATAAATATAGGAAATAATAAAGTAGAGATGGAGAAGCCAAGCGTTGATAGCAAGGCCTCAGCAACACCACCTCTTCACACGCCTCTTCCCTCCTTCCTTCCTTCCTTCCTTCCCTCCCTCCCTTCTGACACTCTGGTTGTCGCCTAACTATGGCTCTCCTTTGGTTCCCCTCTCTCAGGAACATTAAGCAAAGGGAGGAGGAGGAGGAGGAGGAGGAGGAGGAGGAGGAGGAGGAGGAGGAGGAGGAGGAGGAGGAGAAGGAGGAGGAGGAAAGACAAGTATAGAGTGATGTGTTAGAAGCAAAATGAGTAGAGGATGGATAGAGGGATACGACAAGTTAGGGACAAAAGGGAGGAAGAGGAAGAGGAAGAGGAGGAGGAGGAGGAGGAGGAGGAGGAGGAGGAGGAGGAGGAGGAGGAGCAGGAGGAGGAGGATGGATATGAGTAAAGGAGAAGTAGTAGTTATAGGAAGAGGAGTTGGGAGGCAGGAAGGGAGCTGGAAAGTGGTGATAACATTAAGCTAAGTCTCCTGTACAGCCTAGATCGAGTTGGACATGCTAATCTACGCACGCGAGTTCACATCAATAGTTTACGGCCTGGAGACGCTGGGAACTTGCGCTGTGGACACGTTGGCTGGGAGAAGCAGGTGAGGTGGAAGACTGCTCGGCTCTTGGGAATAGACGCTGGGAACTTGCGCTGTGGACACGTTGGCTGGGGAGAAGCAGGTGAGGTGGAAGACTGCTCGGCTCTTGGGAATAGACGAGGGTAGGGAAGGGAAGGGAGGGAGGGTGGACAAGGATGTAGGAGTGAAGTGTGAGTAGGATTGGTTGTAAGAAAGAAAGTGCCAGAGAAAAATGCAAGGAAAAATAAGGAAACTATATAAGGTGGATTAATATATTACCTCATTATAAAGGGGAAAATAAAACATGACAACCAAGTAACTAGGCAAACATATATA
>JAXIVD010004047.1:0-10000 GCA_036785275.1 Cancer borealis
ATGAATGAATGAATGAATGAATATGAAATATATACCTAAACTTTTCTTACTTCTTTTCCTGCTTTCACGACTTTATCTTTTTTTACAGTATTTTTTTACACTTCGCTTCAGCCGACGACTTTTTCTTCTTTTTGCTCCACTTTTTTTCCCCTCCCTGAGTCCAAAACACGCGCGGCGATATTCACTTTTTTTTTTTCTTTTTTTTTTTTTTACCGAGGGGGGACACACACGAGCCTGTCTCAGCGGCAGGTCTGTGGAAGGAAGATCTGCAGAATCGGTCAGACAAAAGAGGGAAAAAAAATAGAAAAAAAAAAAGAGTTAGCAGTCACATAGCTATCACAGCCTCCCGTAGAATGACACATCTCTCTCTCTCTCTCCCTCTCTCCCTCTCTCTCTCTCTCTCTCTCTCTCTCTCTCTCCTCTCTCCTCACCTTTGTCCTCATCCTCCACTTCCTTCTTTGACTCTCTTATCGTTTTCCTAATACTCTTGATCTTTATCTTTCTCGTCGACCTTTCAATACATTCCTTCGTCCTCATTTATCTCTTTCTTCTTCTGCCACGTCAACTCGACACGCTTCGCCACCCCGTCAAGAGCATCACCCACGTCAAACACACACGACGTCCCTTACCCCACCACCGTTCCCCCTCTGATTACCCTGCCCAATTGGAAGCCGTTTTCGAGCATTTTGATAATTTAAATCAAGTTTCCTAGGAGATAAAGCTAGACACACACACACACACACACACACACACACACACACACACACACACACACACACACACACACACACACACACACACACACACACACACACACACACACACATATACATACATCAATTCAAAGATAGATGTGTGGATTATACTTCTGAATATAAAGCAATCCTGTCCTTCGTAAGTGTGAAAAAGAAAGGTGGAAAGGATTAGGAGGAGCAGTAGGAGGAAAAGGAAGAGGAAGAGAGAGGAGGAGGAGGAGGAGGAGGAGGAGGAGGAGGAGGAGGAGGAGGAGGAGGAGGAGGAGGAGGAGGAGGAGGAGCGGGGCATCAAAGCTAAACGTGCAGCAAAAAACACGAGGGAGCTTGGACAAGACGACGAAAAGCAGAGACTGGTGAAGGCAAGATTGTGAGGAGGAAGAAGGCGAGGACAGGACACACCTCCTCCTCCTCCTCCTCCTCCTCCTCCTTCTCCTCCTCCTCCTCCTCCTCCTCCTCCTCCTCCTCCTCCTTCCATGGTCTAGACAAAAACAAAACAGAAACTTTGAGGAAAGGTAATTAATAGCTCCCTTAGACACCCCAGGGAGGGAAGGACAGGGAGGGAGAGAAGGGAGTAAAGGGAAGAGAAGGGAGGAAAGGGAGGGAAGGAAGGGAAGGGAGGGAAGAAGGGAGTCATGCATGGGACAAAGCGGCACCATGCACTCCTCAAGGTCACTTAATATTTACCATTATACCGTCACGAACTGTAATCTTTCTTTTAAACTTGACGTCCATTACTTTCCATCTTGATCCTTTTTCTCATCTCTCTCTCTCTCTCTCTCTCTCTCTCTCTCTCTCTCTCTCTCTCTCTCTCTCTCTCTCTCTCTCTCTCTCTCTCTCTCTCTCTCTCTCTCTCAACACCATTTTCTGACCAATAAGAGGCCGTGATTCCCCTAACGACTCATCCACACATTCTCCACACGATACTTGGTGCTAATTGATCACTCGTTACTGCTATTAATCATCTTCCTTCGTGTGCATAGAGGTAATTATCATCCCTTGCTCGTTAATCGTCCCTTGCGTTTATGTACACACGCCAGCAACAACCTCCAACTCTCTCTCTCTCTCTCTCTCTCTCTCTCTCTCTCTCTCTCTCTCTCTCTCTCTCTCTCTCTCTCTCTCTCTCTCTCTCTCTCTCTCTCTCTCTCTCTCTCTCAGACCCGTCACATCCCCGTCACATCCACACGTCTCAAACTTGGCTACGATGAGAATAGTTTCCCCTTCGAGGACAGTCAACGAAACTCTCAACGAAAACGCTAACTAAAAGTGTCCAGAATTTCATATTGAAGCCGCGCCAACTGAACCCAACCGAACCGAAACCGAACCGTTGTCATTAATTCGCATTCTTGTGTGTGTGTGTGTGTGTGTGTGTGTGTGTGTGTGTGTGTGTGTGTGTGTGTGTGTGTGTGTGTGTGTGTGTGTGTGTGTGTGGCACTCGTGGGAAATTAAATGGCAGACGAGAAATAATAATAATAAAAAATAGATATAATGCAACGAAGAGCGAGAAAAATAAAGATTGAGAGAGAGAGAGAGAGAGAGAGAGAGAGAGAGAGAGAGAGAGAGAGAGAGAGAGAGAGAGAGAGAGAGAGAGAGAGAGAGAGAGTTATCATCACCATCACCACCACCCACCACCACCAAGAAAGGCTGCCCCTCCACTATTTTCTACTTCAGTGAACCTTCAGCGAATATTGACGTTGAATAAACTTTGGGACGCGGGGTCGTAGTGCCAAAAAGAGGCGGTTCACAATTAAACGTGTGACGGGGAGCCAGTGAAAAATACGTGAGAGAGAGAGAGAGAGAGAGAGAGAGAGAGAGAGAGAAGAGAGAGAGAGAGAGAGAGAGAGAGAGAGAGAGAGAGAGAGAGAGAGAGAGAGAGAGAGAGAGAGAGATACTGAGGGGGACGAAATAATTAAATTCAACTCTTTCAGACAAACAACAATTTCAGTCTCCTGTGTTTAAAATGATTATCAAACACTGGCCAAAAGTCATGAGAGAAAGAGAGAAAGGAAGAAAGAAAGAAAGAAAGAAAGAAAGAAAGAAAGAAAGAAAGAAAAGAAAGAAAGAGAAAACAAAAATAATGAATAAAACCATATCATTCTATTCACTATATATTAACACAGTAAAGAAGAAAGAAAAAGAGAAAAAAAAAAAAAATGAGATGGAACACGAATTAATGTGAGAATAATATAGATATAAAAAAAAAACTTGCTTAAACTTAAAACAAAAAGGGAAAGAATTAAATGCGTTGGAGTCATAAGAAGAAGGAGAAAAAAAGATGGAGAGAGAAAAGGAAGTAAGAGAATAAGGGATAAAAGAGAGGTAAGAAGAGGGGAGGAGAAAAGAACAGTCTCCAAATATCCCACTGAAGAAAAATAAGACATAAAAGCGAAGGAGAAAAAGAAGGAAGATGAGAAGAGACAATAAAAGGAGGAGGAAGACGAGGACGAGGACGAGGACGAGGACGAGAAGCAATGTTAACTTCGTTTTTCCTCCACTACGCTTATTACATCGTCTCCTCCTCTCCCCTCCCCCCTCCACCTCATCATTACCCCCTCCCTTTACCCCTCCCTTACCCTTTGCATCATTACCTCGTCAGAACCTCCTACCATCCACCCTCAACCCCCCTTCTCTCTAAGCCTGGGCGGTGGGTGTTTGGGAGGAAAGAATAGAGGAGAGAAAGAGAAGAGAAGAGAAAGAAGAGGAACAATACATAAGGAAAGAAAGGAAGGAAGGTATAATATAGAATTTGAATATATATCGTGCAAAGATATTAATGATAATACCTGACCATCGAATCGGTTCTCATCCAATCCTATTATCACATTTTTGTAATTAATTGCAGGGGCAGGCTATTCTGGTTAATTAATTCCAGATCCCATTAACTTCAAAGGCGCGTTAAAGATTACCTCCACTCCATTTTACCTTCCTATTAAATGACCTCATTCAATACACACAAAATCCATTTCCTCAAGTTTACACACACGGCCGGAACCTGATAGGAAGGGAACACGGTACATTTCAAAATTGGAGACGGTCTTTATTCCCCCGTTGAGGCTCGGGTACCCTTGTTGGCGCATCTGAGTCCACGGTGCGGTCAGTGAGCGATGCCTCCACTCACTTCCCAGGGGCTCGGCGTGGCTTCAGGTGGTGATGTCATTAATCTCGGTGATTCATATGGAAATGTTGGCTGCTGAAGGAAAGAAGAGAGGAAAGCAGGGCGAGGAGAGGGGGGAGGGAGACGGTATGGCTCGGAGGCTTTCTTAAGCGAGGGGAAAAGGAAAAGAAGAGGGGAGTGAGGAGGGAGGGTGAAACTTGAAGGAGGAAGTGAGAGGGATAAGAAGGATGGGTAGGTGGAGAGGGAAGAAGTCTGATGAAAGAGGGACGGGCCGAGGGGAAGCAGCCGAGGGGAATGAGTCATATCAAATCCCCTTAAAGAGAAAATTACCCTCAGACATTTTTCAAAGAAACTAGTTTTCCCTTTTTTACACAAGCAAAATTATGTTTGCAACGAAAAAAAAATATACAAACTTTTCAATTTTTACTTTTCATTAATAAGGATTCTTGTGTTATATTATTTTAAGAAGAATAACACCTTGACATGCAATACTGAATTTAAGGAGATGATTTTCAGAGAGTATTGTGTGTGATGCATTCTATAAAACAAATTAATTATATGTCCACTGCGAGATAAACTATGTCGATTAGGAGATGACCATTGAGTGAGAAAAAGACTGGAATTAAAACACTCTTAATGAGCAACACGTCTTCCCAAAACAGGATCCATAAATCTCCAGCGATAAACGACTCGACTCCACTTTGAAATGAGATCCAACGCCCTTCATAAAACTACTTCATAAACATCGACGCTAAAAAAATAAAAAACAAGCTGACATTTGCATTCCTCGTCACTTTGCATCTAAAGGTAAAAACAGCTGGACAAAAACAACGAGCTAAAAACATACACACATAAAGAAGTTAACCTTTGATCCTCCGAACGAGTCTCTTACACGCAAGGAAAATATTTCTTCTGCTTTGAAAAGTACTTGGCAAACATTGGTGGATTTGAGGAAGGTGAGCATTTCCTCCCTTGAATAATTAATGAAAGTTCTTAAAATACGAAGAGAAAATTATGATGCATCAAATATTCATGCAATATTCTCGATACGTCTGACTTGAAAATCTTTTTATAACATCACTGAAATAAATGCTTATGTATTATGAAAGAAAAAAAAAATTTGTGTGTTTTGATAACCTGTAAAACCTTTGGCATGTGTTACAAGAGACATTTTGACGTATATAAAGATAATAATAGTATAATAATAGTAGTAATAGTAGTGGTAGTAGTAGTAGAAGTGCTAGTAATAGTATCATAATGGCAGGTAACTTGTGTAGGGCTTATGTATAAGGGTCATTAAATCCAAGGTAATGTGCCACCAACAGAAAGATAAGTACTAAGCACACCAGAAAATTACTTTAAAGACAAGTTACTGCATAAAGTGACAGTAGTGAAGACGTACTGAGTGGCTTAAAGAGCAGCAGAGGTTGTGTCGATCTGATATCTGGGTTTAAGGAAGTGAGGAAACATTATCTAAGGAACAGTCACGATTTATACCTGACATTTGTGGTCCCGAAGAAAGCATATGACGTGACTAATAGGACATGGAGGTGGCAGGTGTTGCAGGTTTACGATGGAGGTGGAAGTGTGGCGTGAGCAGTGAAAGGGTTGGGCAAGGAAAAGTAAGGCACAGGCGTGAATGGTCCAAGAGGAGGGGGAATGTTTTCTATAAAAGATTGGTTCACGATCGAGCACCGTGCATGGCGGAGAGAGAAAATGGAAGGTGAGCCTGTTATTGTTTGCGGATCACACGGCCCTTGTTGCAGATACCAGAGAAAAGGGATCGAGTGAGTTGCAAGGATGTAGTTCATAGGTGTGGGAGGGCAGGACAGGGCAGGGTGAGGCGAGGGTGAGAGAGGCTACCGATATCAAGGTTCTATAGTGTATGTAGTGAGGCGGACGAGTGAAACCTTAGACGTTCCCTTGGTGGTAGACTGTAAAGCCGATGTCCATTTAGAAGGAAAACAAAGAAGGGAGGAAAGGTAGGGATAAAGACGATACATATGTATGTGTGTGTGTGTGTGTGTGTGTGTGTGTGTGTGTGTGTGTGTGTGTGTGTGTGTGTGTGTGTGTGTGTGTGTGTGTGTGTGTGTGTGTGTGTGTAGTAGTAGTAGTAGTAGTAGTAATAGTAGTAGTAGTAGTGCATAAATTTGTTGTTGTAGCAATAGAAAAAAATATAATAAACCATATAATACATAAACCTCACAAATCCCTTTTTTCTCCCTCCTCAGCATCCTTCTTCGGCGCCTCCTACATATCGTTGCCCCTTCAGGAGGCCAAGAGTTCAACAGAGATCAACCTTCGCCTCAAGACACACAGAGCTGACTCCCTCCTCCTTCTCGCCGCGGGCACCACCGATTACTGCCTGGTGGTGCTGGAGGGAGGCGCCTTGAGGGTAAGTTGAGAAGTGAAGAAAAGAGGACGTGTGGGTGTGAAAGGTGAGGAAGGTTAGGTTTAGAAATAGTGAGGGGAGAGTCAAGGGGAAAAAAAATGTGAGGAAAAGGTGTTATTGAAGGATTAAATGAAGGGGGAGGAGTGTTTTCTGGACTGACCTGGGAGGGAAGGGAAGTTTTGAAAGGGGGGAAGGATTTGAATGGAGGGATGAATGGCGTTTGGTGGTTAAGACTTAGTGTGAAAGGAAGTTGTGATGGACGTGGGAAAGATGAAGAATGTATAATAAGAGGGAAGGGAAGAAGGGAGATAGATAATAAGGAGGGAGATGTGGGATGAAAGACGGAGAAAAGAAAATAGTGGAAGAATGGAGGAAAAATATGAGGATAAAAGGAGAGAGGGTGATGAGGGAAGAAGAAGAAGAAAATAAAACACACAGACATACACTCATAAAAATAAAATAAAACTCCACTAACAAAAACAAAAAATAAATAAATAAATATATATAAACCCCCCCAAAAAAACTAATTAACAACACAATAATAACAACAACAGCACCGAAGGGAGACGTAAGAAGGCGTAGGAAGGCGTAAGAAAACCCTGAGTGGCGATAATCACAAACAAAAGGTCGCTCTTTAACGTTATCTGCTCCAGGAGGCGGGATAACGAGGCGCAGGTAAGGCTCAGGCGGCCAGCGAGGAAAACATCACAGATTTTAGGTATAGCAGACAGGTATGAGAGAGAGAGAGAGAGAGAGAGAGAGAGAGAGAGAGAGAGAGAGAGAGAGAGAGAGAGAGAGAGAGAGAGAGAGAGAGAGAGAGAGCGAAGAGCCTGAGGTTTATGGTCAGATTTCGTATTGTTCTGGCTAATCTATTCCTTTCTTTATCATACAATAGCTGCACCCTGGATGAGGTTTTGTGCTTATATGTGTGTGGTTGTGGTGATGGCAGTGGTAGCAGCAGTAATAGTAGTAGTAGTAGAGTAGTAGTAGTAGTAGTAGTAGTAGGAGTAGTAGGAGTAGGTGAGGTATGTATGGTGTGTAGTTTTTTCTCACTCCGAACTCCAGCGTGTTGTTCGTGTAATGAAGACACACATTTGACTATCATTACCACAGCCACTCCACTCCCCTCCACCCTCCCCTACTAACACGCACCCAACCCACTACACTGCACCTCACTCCACCCAGAGCCCACAGCCAAGGATCTTTGTATAGTTCACATTTAGTGCTGTAATCTTCCACTTGTAAGTTGTTTCAT
This sequence comes from Cancer borealis, assembly GCA_036785275.1. Classification (NCBI taxonomy): domain Eukaryota; kingdom Metazoa; phylum Arthropoda; class Malacostraca; order Decapoda; family Cancridae; genus Cancer; species Cancer borealis. The sequence goes on from JAXIVD010004047.1 coordinate 7,515, forward strand.
TGACCTTTATTGACATGGCTTTCAGGGGCGCACACTCAAGGATCTTTTAGTAATCTTAAAGTCATGTATACACACACACACACACACATCAGCGCCAAATTCTAGATCAGTGAATGTGTTTTTAACCCGCTTGGACCCGAGCCGCTAATCTTCCCTGATTGGCCCCTGTTAACTTCTCTCCTCCCAATGTAACTTTCTGATTGGCTATACAAGCAGTCAGAGGTGCTGCCGCTAAGCCAAGGGAAGCAAGAGACACATACACCAAATCCTGACTCACTCCTACACAGCCATCAGGAAAATAAGGCCCCATCATAAGGATAATATTTCACCGCGGTGCTCAAAGTCGTTTTCCGGGAATCGATGCGAGTGGCGACAGCTCAAGCGCCTTCAGAGATGAGCAAAGTTGTGTCGTTGAGGCGCGAGAGGACGACCTTCACGTGATGGTTGATTTACGTTTATCCTCGGTGGGCGTGAGGCTTGAAGTTAGAGGATTGAGGAGGGATGTGATGGGCGCCAAGGTGTTAGAGGGCGTCGAAGGGAGGGAGAGAGAGGTAGTTTAGGTACAAATATTACTTCCTACAACAATTACTGAAACAAATGAATAACTTAAGTGTATCTTTTCACTTCACACTTGTTTATGTCACTTTACCAATCAGGTTTTAGTAAGACTCATCACGGACGAATCCTATCACGTCTCTCACATCACCTTCACTACTCCCATCACCTCGTCTTGTAATACCACCACTAATCATGTCCCGCCACGCGCCGCACTCAAAGAAACACTACTAATACCACGTCTTCAACTATAATTCCTACACATATCAATTAATTATCATCACCACAAGCCACGGTAAGATTAGCGTCACACCTCACCTCACCTGCCTACCCCCACGTCTTCTTTCCTTCTCCCCAACACAGGTACGCATCAACCTGGGCGCTGGGGAGTCTGAGTTATCGTCGCCGCCTCGCCTTCGCCTGGACGATCTTCTGTGGCATGATGTGAAGATATCTCGCAACACTGCAGACATGACCCTCACCATCGACAACATACACACCACCAAGTGAGTAAAGGAATGAGTGAGTGAGTGAGTGAGTGAGTGAGTGAGTGTGTGAGTGAGTGATGGAAGAATGATATGTACTATTATGTATTTTACTTCCTTTTCTAGTTGTGTAATATTAAAATACTAATCACAATCACATGTATTAATGAAGAAATTTATTAAGGAAATTCCAAACTTATTTTTCATCTTAACCAACCATGCACGCAAACCCTAAGAAAAAAACAATTTTGTCCTTACCAATTTTTTTTTTAAAAGAGGAAAAACAGAGTATCGATAATAAACAAGACAACATAATAAATGAAGAAGCCAGGGAGATGTATACTATGTAATGAAAAACATCAAAGTGGGAGGAGGAAGAGGAGGAGGAAGAAAAGGAAGAAGAAGAGGAGGAGGAGGAGGAGGAGGAGGAAGAAAAGAAAGAAGAGGAGGAGGAAAAGGAAGAGAAAGAAGAGAAAGGGGGGTTGTGGAGGGCAAAGGAGGGGGAATAATCTAAACATACGACCATGGTAAACTGTAATCCAGCCGCTGCCGACACTCGTAAATCATGAAAATGTTGCAAAGGATCCGTCTTGCAGATTTTCCTTTGGTGCGGGATTTCAACGGATTACCTGGAGAGAGAGAGAGAGAGAGAGAGAGAGAGAGAGAGAGAGAGAGAGAGAGAGAGAGAGAGAGAGAGAGAGAGAGGAGAGAGAGAGAGAGAGAGAGAGAGAGAGAGAGAGAGAGAGAGAGAGAGAGAGAGAGAGAGAGAGAGAGAGAGAGAGAGAGTTAATTTAGCAGACTGCAGCATCAAAGTCAATTCAATAGCACAAAACACCTTTGGGTCTTTGTTTGGTGATAACAGGTGTGTTGATCGAGGGAGAGAGAGAGAGAGAGAGAGAGAGAGAGAGAGAGAGAGAGAGAGAGAGAGAGAGAGAGAGAGAGAGAGAGAGAGAGAGAGAGAGAGAGAGAGAAAAAAAAAAAAAAATTCCAAGTCTTAGCTTTTCGCCTTGCCGTGAAATAAAAAGGGGAAGAAAAAATAAAGTGAGAGAATCTTGTGATAGATGGCTAAGGGTCGTGACGAGGAGGAAGAGATTGGAAAGAAGAAGCAGGAGCAACTACAAAGATAGATAAGAGAAATTGGATAACTAAAAGAAACAAGATATAAGAGAAAAATAAAAATAGAGAAAGAAGAAAATTGAGATGAAAAAATACAGAAGATTCGGAGGAATATTTATTTTTTTTAACTTGAAATCCATAAGGTTTGCGTATGTTGACTATGTAATTGTAGCAAAAGACCAGGAGACGCTTGTTCTTTTGAGTTATAGTGAAACGAAATAAAAATATTAGTATAGATGTAAGAAGGAAAAATTTTATGCATCTGTTTTTTCCACAAAGTTTTTTTCTCCAAATCTGTTTTTTTTATAACTCGAAAAATAACTTGAAATA
>JAXIVD010004047.1:15000-39361 GCA_036785275.1 Cancer borealis
GTAAAGATACAAAGACACGGTCACTCAACCCTTGAAGTGAACTTAAACATTCCAGAGTCACCCCTGAGAGTCGACCTCACGCGGCAAAGTTGCGAGTTACGAGTGGCGCAGGAAGAAGAGGAGGAGAAGGAGGAGGAGGAGGAGGAGGAGGAGGAGGAGGAGGAGGAGGAGGAGGAGGAGGAGGAAGAGGAGGAGGAGGAGGAGGAGGAGGAGGAGGAGGAGGAGGAGGAGGAGGAGGAGGAGGAAGAGGAGGAGGAAGAAGAATAAAAACAGCCAGAAAGAAATCAAGAAAGAAAAAGATAAAAACTACTTCAAGATTGTGAAGAAAAAAAAAAGATAAAAAAAGTAAAGGCGAGACAAGAACTAATTCCATATCAATAACAAAAAAATAATCACATAAAAATAAAACAAGAACGAAAAGGAAATAAAAGAGAGAAAAATAAATAAAGTAAGATAATGTTGAATAGTTCAATGCATTCCAGGTATTTCCAGCAAAACTTTAAACCAAGACACGAAAGGATGCGAAGAATTCTGGAATTTGAAGGTCACACAGAGACCTTTACCCTGGCCTTACCTCCCCCCACACAAGGACGACACCCCCTCCTCTTCCCCTCCCCTCCACCCTCCCTCCCCCTTGCCCCCTTCCCCGCCCCCAGGTAGCCGTGCTCACCTGGGGAAAACATTCTTAAAACTCACAGGTGCGCTGCGTGACCCTCAGACGTACACAAATGACTCGATTGTGTTCCTTTACATCCTTTATTTCTCCCTCTCGTGCCCACAAATGTTTCCGTTTTACTCTCTCTCTCTCTCTCTCTCTCTCTCTCTCTCTCTCTCTCTCTCTCTCTCTCTCTCTCTCTCTCTCTCTCTCTCTCTCTCTCTCTCTCTCTCTCTCTCTCTCTCTCTCTCTCTCTCGGAAACATGAACACACTCCTTTTTTCTTCCTTCCCTCTTCTCCTCTTCCTTCTTTCCTCCTCCCTTCCTCCCCTCACTTCAGGAGCTTCCGCTGTACTAAGGTGTCTGAAGTTGTTTTCTATTGATTGTATTTGTAAAGGGAGAATGCTATTGTTCTTCCTCCTCCTCCTCTTCCTTCTCTTACTCCTCCTCCTCCTCCTACTTTTACTCTCCCTCCTCCTCCTACTCTCCTTGTTTTATGGTCTATAATAATTTTCTTGTAAAGTTTTTTTTTTGGGGGTGTTGTCATTTATGTTGTTTATTAACCACTTCCTTCCTTCCTTCTCCTCCTCCTCCTCCTCCTCCTCCTCCTCCTCCTCCTCCTCCTCCTCCTCCTCCACTTCCTATTCCTTCACCTCTACGTCCTCATAACCATCATAATATTTTGACATTCAAGTATTTAGTTCACACGTCGCGACTGTCAATGACTTTTTTCCATTTTTAATACATGAAGTCAGGGCAGCGACACCCCGGAGCGACACGGGCGGAAACGAGGTTATAATACCGTGTTTTATTGATGCTACTGTCCAAAAAGTTAGCCATTAATAATTCAACAAGCTGAAAGTGTGATGAGTGGGAGAATATGTATTTATGGACGCGAGAGGTATTGTTGTTTTTAAAGGGATACTATGATAATGTAACGTATATGAAATGTGTGGAAAGGGTTATGTAGGGATTAAAGAAGGGATTAGTGGATTAGTAATGTTGTTATAAGTAAAAGGTGAAACGACACAGAGGACAGTTTGTGATGGTGATTTAGATTATCAGTAATTAATGGGACGCAATGATACGAGAGATAGTAATAATAGTAGTAGTAAGTAGTAAGTTAGTTAGTAAGAAGAAGAAAATTAAAGAAGAATTAGTAGTAGAAGAAAAAAGAACAAGAAGTAGTAAAGAAATAAAAACGATAACAATAACAATAATAACAACAACAACAACAATAATAATAATAACATCAATAACAGACAATAACAAGTATAACATCCACCCTAACACTACCAACACTGCAAGCAACTCTCAACACGAAGGCCCCAGACAACACGGCTCCAACACAAGAAAAATAACACCACTACCTTTCATCACAATCGATTCACCTGAGACGAACCAGCAAACCTTTACCTGACACACGGCCTCATCACGCCTACTCCTGTGTGTGTGATGGGGGGAGTAGGGTAGGGATAAGGGGCTGTACTTTAACACTTACTTTCATCATAGCCAGGTGTGCCTTCCGCCCTTACGTCCCTTTGGTTCTAAGTGTCAATCTCTGCAAGGAAAGGATACATGAATTATTATCAATCTTATAATACATTTTATATTACACATGCAAAACACTTAGGAATTTACCTTATTGAATTGTAAGGTTTTATAGTTAATTTTGTTGGGTATATTTCTTGTTTATTTGGTTCCGTGTAAGTGTGGAGGAGGTAAATGAACTTGAAATATTTATGGAATGCTTTCTCGCTGACTACGACGACACAAACGTGAGGTATAACTCCTTAATTGGAACCAGAAGAATTATAGTTTTAAGAATAACACATTAGTTTCGCTTATTTATATCTTGATACTTATAAAGAAAAATATGCTATGATACAATATAATACAATATATATAATAATGATCTAAGTGTTGGTACTATATCATATTCTTTAGCTGCAGGTTCTTATATCAACCAAGTCATATATTTTTTAAACTTTCCCGTAAAATTTTAATGTCTTAATATTGCTCTTTAGTCTTGTTCACGCTATGGATTTTTTTTTTTTAATATCAGTGAGTAAAAGGCAAATGTTCCTCGGTATAGAGTTATAAAATTTCATGTTAGCAGGGAGTGAAAATCTATAGAAACTCGTGTTGCTTATTTGTTTGGAAGCCACAACACGTCAACACTGTGTTCCGTGTTGCGTTGTCTGAAGGATCACACATTTACACATACATTGGCACTCAAATATTTCCAAACATTGAGCCATTTGTACGTGTATGAAAATTTTATGCCCACAATATTGAATACACACACACACACACACACACACACACACACACACACACACACACACACACACACACACACACACACACACACACACACACACACACACATACACACACACACACATACAGGTACACAACGCATGCTCAGCCGATATTACTGAGAGCCTTGTCACATTTACATGGCTATAGACATTTATTTTATCGACAGATGGAAAAGAATGCCATTATATACACTATTTGTGTTCATTGTCACTCTGTTTGTGTGCATATATGTGTATGTGTATGTGTGTGTGTGTGTGTGTGTGTGTGTGTGTGTGTGTGTGTGTGTGTGTGTGTGTGTGTGTGTGTGTGTGTGTGTGTGTGTGTGTGTGTGTGTGAATCAAATCACTCCCAATCCTTACTTTGTCCTCGTTTATTCACCTCCCTTTTAACCAATTACAATTACAAATCACTATATTCTGTCCCTTTTCACCACTCTTAATTAACAAAACCCTAACACTACATATCCACACCATACTCCACTCACTTTTAACACCATTCTCTCCACTCATTCCTCCACTCCACCTCGCATCTATGTATCCTTTATTTCCTCTTATTATTTATTCACGCGCCACACTCCATCAGGTGAAGGGTAGACTCAGGAACCATTAGGTGAAGTACATACCCGAACGAGTACACACCAGGGGCTCATGGTGTCAATATACGATTTTCAATACACAAAATAAATATTAAGGGTTGTTATAGGGTAGTTAAGCGGTTCATATACGTCCATGGGAGACTAGGGAGTGACTCTGACTATCTCTTCTACATAAAATAACCTTAAAACTACAAAATGAAGAGTATTTGGTGTCCTTAAGAGAGGATGAAAGTTTAAGTTTATGATGTTCCTTCCTAGTGTAAGGATATATGGATAATGGTAGGATTTATAGAGTATCCAGGTGTTTGGTGTATTGATGTGGATATTGGGAGTAAATCCTCGTCTTCCCCTCCTTCAGGATAACGCTGGTGGGAAGGTTTCATGAACTCAACATACACTATGGCGTTTTCCTCGGTGGACTTGGGGACTTCACGGAAATATTTCTTGGGCTTCTGGATAACTTTCGGGGCTGCTTGGATCAGGTAAGTGTGTGTGTGTGTGTGTGTGTGTGTGTGTGTGTGTGTGTGTGTGTGTGTGTGTGTGTGTGTGTGTGTGTGTGTGTGTGTGTGTGTGTAAGAATCTTTTTATGTTTCTTCTTCCTCTCACGAATATCCTTCCAGTTATTTCCTCAGTATAAAGTATTGCCCTTCATCTATTCCTAAGTGTGTGTGTGTGTGTTTGTGTGTTTGTGTGTTTGTGTGCAAACAAGCGCCATCTTTCATCTTGTTTTCATGTTTTGCTCTTTTCCTTAACAACATTTCCTTCCTCTGCGTCATCCTTGGGCCTTTTTTTTCCACTCTTTCCTTCACCCAATTTGTCATCTTCATTACAACCATAATTCACTGTAACACACCATCCTCTCCCACCCCACGATCCTCACCATACATACAAGAACAACCACTAACAGTAATTATCTTCACCATCCAACATGATCCTTACTTATCATTTCAATTATATCATCATCACCTGTTCATCATATTCTAAAATCACCTCCCTTACGCCTCTCTATCACCCCAACATTTGTCTCCCTCAAGGTCATGTACAACGGAATAGAGGTTCTTCGGGAGGCCAGAGAAGGTCACTCTAAAACCTCGGATGTTTATGGGGTTGAATGGCAGTGTTCAGAGGAGTTTGATGCCTCTCCAACCGCTGCTATTAGTTTCGTGGAGCCGGGCGCCTACGTGGCCTTCCAGGAGTCCTACCCACGCACGGGAGGGTCCATCAGCATGCAGATCAAGACACAGAGTCAACACGCCCTGCTGCTGTATAACACGGGTCCTCCTTCCAGGTGAGTGGATGGGAAGGTGGTTCATGTGGGTGGGACTTAGTTTTTTCTTGTTCTGGTGGTTTTCTTTTGTGTGTTTGACCTTGGTGACCTTAAGCTGTTGTTGTTGTTGTTGTTGTTGTTGTTTGTATTGTGAGGTTGTCTTGTAAGGTTTTTTTTGTGTGTGTGATTCCTTGTCTTCCAGGAATTGGTGTGAGGTTTGTCGTCTTCGTTTTTTGAAATTTTTGGTCTGATGCCTTTAAAGTTATATAATTTCCCCTTTCTTTTGTAGTGGTTAAGTCTTTTCTTTCTAGCATAAATAACGTTATAATCTTGTCTCATCACTACAGAGCTAATTTTCTTACTTTAAAAACCGGGAATTTACGTGACATCAAAATCAAAGAAAACCAGCTGGACTGCATGTGAATTTTGACTCTTTTAAAGGTGAGGCTGTCGCTGTATAGGTAGGCATGTGAGGCGGAAAGAGCAGGTGTTTTGCGTGAGTGGTGAAAGACGTGGGAGGCTCAGGTGTGTTGGGTAGAATCGATGGAGTGTTGCGTGAATCCTTTAACAAATCAAGCGGAAGTAAGATGGTAAAAGATTTGGTGGTTTGGTAAGGCGAAGAAATGTATGTGAGAGAAGAGAAAAAGTGGAGAAATGTATGAGTGTATGAGTGAACGGTTTGGTATGAAGGAAATAATGTAGATTTTTATAAAAGATAATATTCATGAACTGTATTTAAATGTAGAAATGAAGGGAAGTAATCTAATACATTTAATAAATAATGGAAATGATAATGACAATATAACAAAAGAAGATCGATTATTATGAAAGGAAACATTAATAAAACTTGATATAGATGTAGGAATGAAGGAAATTATATAAAAATAAAACGTGTAAAGGAAAGGTAAATGAACTAGCGGAATTAAAATGAGCTAATATGATAAAAAAAAAAAAAACAGAATTTGTGACAGAAGGAAAAGCTTATCACAAAATTAAAATCATGAATGCAAATAAAAGGAAAGGAAAAGAACATGAAAAAATTAAATATAAAAGAAAAAACAATAAATAACGGAAAGGTACAAATAGCATATAATTCTAACTTTTTATAAATATAACACGTTTACAATCGTCAGAACTACTCCGTCTCGCAGCTTTATGAAATAACATTATTACGGATTCCTGTATTGTGAAGCTGAAACGGGAATCCGGCGACTGTCAATGGCGTGGGAATGCAAGTGGGAATGACGACTAACAATGACATGCAATTGTTGATTCCAGCTTTGTCTGAGTGATGATGATAATGATGATGATGATGATGAGGAGGAGGTTAGTAATGATGTTGATGCTCTCTCTCTTTTTTTTTTTTTCTCTCTCTCTCTCTCCCTATTTAAATCCTAGCATTACACTGAGTTGTACTTAATTTCTTCGTTCCTCGTATCACATTTCCTTCCTCTTTTTTCTCTCCTTCTCTTTTTTATCAATTTTAACGGTGTGTTCTGCGTTTTATCGATATCTAAAGGACAGTTTTTCTTCACAGCCTTGCATCGTTTTTTTTTATGAGATTGATTTCTATTGTTGTATTATTGTTATTGTTATTATTATTATTGTTATTCTTGTTCTGCTTCCTGTTCTTAAGGTAGTGGTGGTGATGGTGGCGGTCAAACGTATGTCCTCATTAATTATTTCATCACTTTATCCTTACTTGAAGATCATAATAACCTTAATTCCTACTCCTACATTCTAACACACTGGTGGCAGCGGTTGGATTGCCTTCCTTTCCCAACACTCGGTTACTTAGTACAGAAAGGTGACGATAGAGGGCGGCTGTACCTCACTCTGGTTATAAATTTTGATAACAGATGGCGGGAATATCACAAGAGAGAGAGAAAAAGAGAGGGAGAGAGAGAGTCCTTCCCAGCAAGGCCTTAACAACAGTCCTTCAAAGTCACCCTCCCAGGCGCCCTCCAAAAGACAAGTCGCAACAATTTCACTCAGGGACAAGAAACAAAAATTTATCTTACATAGTTGAAGGCAATTTTCTCGTGTGATGTAAGATATACAAGACGAGCTGTTGTGTGCCATGTATTTTTTCCCTGCGAGTACATTTCTTCCCAGTAAAAAGGGGCCGCATGGTTATTCTCTTGGTTTATTGCAGACACCCAGACGTCTGTTTTTTTTATTGCATTACACATATATCACACTCACATAAACATATACACACACACACACACACACACACACACACACACACACACACACACACACACACACACACACACACACACACACACACACACACACACACACACACTAATATAATAAAAAGGAATTATTCTTCAAGAGGGAGGCGCCCTTTTGCGTTATGGTGCATTAAGATTCCTCAGGATTTATGGACAATGTTGTCATCTGCTTTTTGGTGGTGGTGGTGGTGGTGGTGGTGGTGGTGGTGGTGGTGGTGGTGGTGGTGGTGGTGGTGGTGGTGGTGGTGGTGGTGGTGGTGATAGAGTTCTTTCTTTTCTGTTACAATATCAAATTTGTTTGGTAGTGGAAGACCATAAAGCCAGCTGACGGAGGTGGAATAGGAGGAGGAGGTGAAGGAAGAGTAGGAAGAGAAAGTGGGGTAGGAGGAGGAGGAGGAGGAGGAGGAGGAGGAGGAGGAGGAGGAGGAGGAGGAGGGGCCAGCTGTGGCGTGTGAGGGAGGCAGGTGGTGGAGGCTCTGAGATTGGTGGACAGCATTTTGTAGACGAAATTCAACTCGCCTTTTCTTCCTAGCCCTTTAAAGTTTCATCCATTTTTGTCAGCAAGTGGTGGTGGTGGTGGTGGTGGTGGTGGTGGTGGTGGTGGTGGTGGTGGTGGTGAAATAATGATGATAATAATAATATATAATTTATCTCTTTTTATAACAACTTTGAATATTAAGTCATTACAACCACTTACACACACGCATACACACACACACACGCACACACACACACACACACACACACACACACACACACACACACACACACACACACACACACACACACACACACACTAAAAACCTTATAAATATTTTCCCTCCCTAACACACATCAAAAAAGACAAATTCGTGGAAACATTTACTACCAAAAAGAAGCATCAGAAGGGAAGTTAAGATTGCCATAAAAGTTTTTAGAGAAGTATTACAACAAAAAGACCACCACCACCACCACCACCACAACCACAACCACCACCACAACCACAACCAAGAAGCACAAGCCCTTAACTACCTTTCTCTTTTTTCTCTCTCTCTTCCCAAAGGTCGGATTTCATCGCTGTTGAGATCTACGAAGGACGCCTTAGACTCATCATCGACAAGGGCAACGGAGCCGTCAGCCTCAACAGGTAATACAATAATAAAGATGATAGATAGAAAGTAATTAGCTGTGTTTTGACTCTAATTGGATCAGTTTGTACTAGCTTCCCAATTAAGGCTTCAATTTAGGACGTAATCTGTTGTAAGACTGATAGTAGTAGTAGTAGTAATAGTAGTAGTAGTAGTATTGTGTAGTAATGTAATACTATGAAAGTTCGTAGGGTTAGTATGTTAAAAATATTGTTAAAGTTAAAATTAAATATATAACAAAACAAAAATTAGTAAATCCTCAAATAATACAAAACGCGAAAAATGAGAAATAAAAATAGATAGAGAGATCGAGATAGCGGGAAGCAAAAGAGAAAAGGAAAGAAAAGCATGAAGCAACAAGACCTAAACATACATCACAATTTATCGTGGTATCTGAAGGCCTTCCCGCCAACCGATGCCAGTCAGACCTTCATTACTAGAGAATTAGAAGCCAATTATTTGTAGCGTTCCGAGCGGCTGATTTAATTCTGACAGTACGGTAATGAGGGCGGAGCTCAAAGGGTGATCAGGTAACGGAGAGGGGAAGACAGGTAAATTTAGTGTTGTGGAGTGTTTAAATTTACTCCTCTTCACTTCATCTTATGTCTTTATTATATTTGTTCTTCTCTGTTTATCTCTCTCTCTCTTTCTCTGATTTACTTTTTATTTGTATCTCTTACATCGTGTTCTTCCTCTCTCATATTTCCTATTCCGTGTCACCATATTTTTCTTCTATGTCTCTATTCTTCCATTTAGTAAGTTTTAAATCGCTTTGTAATATCTCTTTTTTTATTTTGTTATTATTTGTGTGAAGTTTTTGTCGTGTTTAACCTTCCTAGTATCAGTCATTCCTCCCTCTTCCTCGCTTCCTACACACACGCCTACACGTCTTTCATCTCTCCTTCCCGGACACAATTACGCAACAGCTAAATTTCAAATAACACAACAGATCCTATCTTTTCTTCACTTTCTTTCTGTACATTGTTTCTCTGGTTTCCCTTCAGGCACGATTACACAAATCCATTTCTTGGTAAACATTCTATTTACATGTCTATTGCAAAGTTGTTGTTTCTCTCTTTCTCCTCTCTCTCTCTTTTCAAATACACATATATACAATTATTTTCCATAAGTTACACAGTTTCTCATATTCTTGTCCCTCTCCCTCCTCCTCCTTCAGCACGGTGCCAATCACAGTGACGGTAATGGCACTCCGTTGAGGCACACTTCCAGCCACGTACATGGAGCTTAGCGTTGACGACCACATTGAGGACCAACCCACGGCCCGTCGGGGAGAATAAGTACTTGACCTGTCTGGCCTCTTGTTCATTGGCGGCGTGGAGGTGAACAAGCGAGCAATGGCGGTGAACCAAGGCTCTAAAAACGGCGATAAGAGGTAAGTTAGAGAGAGAGAGTGAAGAGAGAGAGAGAGAGGAGAGAGAGAGAGAGAGAGAGAGAGAGAGAGAGAGAGAGAGAGAGAGAGAGAGAGAGAGAGGAGAGAGAGAGAGAGAGGAGAGAGAGAGAGAGAAAAAAAAAAAGAGAGAGAAAAAGTGGGTTATAAAGAAGTTGAAGTATTAGATAATGAAAAAATAAAGATAGTTGAATCATTTGCAGCGATTCATTCTCAGATAACACTGATATTTTTCATAAACAGACAACGTTTAATTGGCAGGCAGTGTGTGTGTGTGTGTGTGTGTGTGTGTGTGTGTGTGTGCTGTGTGTGTGTGTGTGTGTGTGTGTTGTGTCTGTGTGTGTTGTGTGTGTGTGTGTGTGTGTGTGGTGTGTGTGTGTTTCTGACCTTTGGTGGTATGTTTGGTGGTCATGTTAATGTACCGAGTATATTTTCCAATAATAATATCAATGTTTCATAGACAGAATGTGCTTTTATTTGTTTCTTTTATCAGTACAGGTCATGTTAAATAAAGACAAATGTTTTAATTTGCATAAGCTCTTCTGTCTCTCACATTCGCTTTGTTCGCACGCAACCTACACACATAAACACTGCTTTATTTTTTACTGCATGCACTTCATTCAGTCTCTCTTTACTCTCTCTCTCTCTCGCTCCTCTCTCTCTCTTCTCTCCTCTCTCTCTCTCTCTCTCTCTCTCTCTCTCTCTCTCTCTCTCTCTCTCTCTCTCACGATTCATCTTATCAATGTTTTCTTCATCCTCTCAGCCTCCCTGTCTGCCATCATCATCATCACCCTACTCTTAAAGCAAAAATTATCACGATTACTCCTGTCTCCTCCTCTTGGATTCTGTCAAACACTTCAACCAGTCCTCGCCTCAACCTTCCTTCCCTTATCACTGCATCCAACTTAAAGTCAAAAAAATAAGCATAAAAACTATATTATCCTCCTCCTCCTCCTCCTTCCTTTCACGCAACTTGAAGGGAATTAAAAAAAAAATGCAAGTAAATTGAAAACACAACCTTCTATCTTTCCTCTACTCCAAACTTAACTTCCTCACTATCTTTTTTTCTTCCTCCCTATCACACCAAACATTCAACTTCTTCCTTTGCTCACTGCCAGCTCGAGGGTTGCATACAGCACCTGAAGGCAGGGAGCGTCAACTTAGCCTTCAGGAGCGCCAAGGCAGGGTGACACAGGGGATACAAGCGGAGTGTAAGTGGGCATACCCCCTTGCCTGAAGAACCTTGTGTGGACGGGAGTGTGTGTGTCCAAGAGGGAACTGATGGCTTCAAGTGTGAGTGTGTCTTGGTTTGTGTGTCGCCAGAACTTCAACACCGCCTACTAAAGTGTTTACGAAAACAACGCTGCCCTTTATCTCGAGGTGAGTGAGTGAAGGGTGAGTGAGTGGGTGAGTGACTGCGTAATTGAATGATCTGGAATAATTGATTGATTGTTCGATTGAGTGGGTGAGTAAGTGAATGAGTGAATTCTAACAATGCATATTTAATGAATGAATAACTGAATTGATTGAATGAATAATGAATAGTGCCGCAGGACGTTACTTCTTTACATTGACTACTACTGTGTAAAAGAGAGGAGAGAGAGAGAGAGAGAGAGAGAGAGGAGAGGAGGAGAGAGAGAGGAGGAGAGAGGAGATGTGACGAGATGGCGAAGAGAGAGAGAGAGAGAGAAAGGAGAGGAGAAGAGGAGAGAGAGAGAGAGAGATGAGAGAGAGAGAGAGAGAGAGAGAGAGAGAGAGAGAGATGAGAAAGTTTTGAAATGTAAATGTTGTTGAATATTGATACGCTACAAATCTCTCTCTCTCTCTCTCTCTCTCTCTCTCTCTCTCTCTCTCTCTCTCTCTCTCTCTCTCTCTCTCTCTCTCTCTCTCTCTCTCTCATCTCTCTCTCTCTCTCTCTCTCTCTCTCCTCTATTTACACAGGCTTTGATTACTGTGGTCCAATACAGCTTTTATGTATTAAACCTGTTGATGAAAAATGGTTCACAACTGATAAAGTAAGCAAACGATACCACCATTCACGTCAACAATATTTCCCCTACTTTTTTCTCCCCTTTATATCTTCCCATAATATTTTACAGCATTTTTCCACTAGACTAAAAATATTGAGAAAGAAAATAATTTGTACGCATTCATTTAAGCGTGATGTGAAAATATCTTAATCCAGCGTAAAGTTCACTGATGTGTATTATGCAAATTGGGGGCAGCGTAAGCCATACCTAATGTAACCTGTTCTATAATAATGCTTAATATATAAACCCCACTCAATAGGGAATACAAGAAAATTATTTAATCATAGACTTAGTTCTTTTTAACCTAACTAACCTAACATAGCTACCTAAACACCTGTCTTACTTAATTAATACCTAATCATAACCTTTACTAAACTCGGCCCTACCTGCCTTAACTATTAATACCCTATTCATTACTAATCTAATCCATACTGATCTCCTCCATACCTAACTTCCCATACACTGTTGTAACCTATACCAACCCTTTTTATACCAAACTTATAATGTCCTAGAAGTTGATCCTAACTAACCCTCTTCATACCTCATTCTCTTCCTCATTCCAGGATGCTAGAGCTCACGCCCATGGAGGAGTGCAGGAGGACGGACAGGACTCATTACCTCCGGATCACCTCACCTAGTTCTCGACTATGAAAGGTAAAGATTTGGGAGTAAAAAAAAAAAAAGATAAAAAATAAAAAGCATTGTTACTCCTACAGGAGTTTTGTGGTATTCGTTTATCTCATATGACTAGTGTGTGTATGCTTGTGTTGTGTGTGTGTGTGTGTGTGTGTGTGTGTGTGTGTGTGTGTGTGTGTGTGTGTGTGTGTGTGTGTGGGTGTGTGTGTCGTGTGTGTGTAAGATTATAGCCTTGGGCGGCCCCAGCTGGTGTTTTAATCATTCAACCCACACTACGCTCGGCCACTACTGTCCCGCCTTTTCTCTATCAACAAGGGGTTGGAGAGGGGAAGGGGACAGAGGGAGGGATATGGGGAGGAAGGAAGGAACTGAGGGAGGGAAATGGGAGGAGGGGGAAGGGGGATTTTCAGCATGTTTGGTGTCATAGTGTAAGTAATCCTAACACACATACAAAATTGTGTGGTGTGTGTGTGTGTGTGTGTTGTGTGTGTGTGTGGTGTGTGTGTGTGTGTGTGTGTGTGTGTGTGTGTGTGTGTGTGTGTGTGTGTGTGTGTATGTGTGTGTGTGTGTGTGTGTTATTGCAATGTCAGTTTTATAGGGCGTACAAATAAAAGTCATGTTTCAGGTCCAAACACAAACACAACCAGATAGATATGATAGATAGATAAATAAATAAATAGATAGATAGATATATATTCATTGTTACATCGTCACAGTTAATTTCTTTACATTTCTTTCCTTAATGAGTTGCCAAAAGAATTATCCTGAACACAAGAGCAAAATAGTTCAATTCCATTAACTCACTTTTCACATTTTCCATAATTTTATTCTTTTTTTTCATTCCCCCGAGAGTAAAAATAGAATTAAAAAAAAACTATTAAGGACGAACATCCTCATCTGTGTATGTTTTTTCTCTTTCTTTTCTTTTTCTTTTTTTTTTTTTGGATGCAATTACGTTCTTATCAGACTCGGAAAGTAGAAATGAAATCCACCAATATTCTAATTTATTTTCTAATACACGTCGTTTTCTTTCATTCTCTCCCTCCCTTCCTATTATTCCTTCCTTATCTTCCTCTTCATTTTCTCTCTCTCTCTCTCTCTCTCCTCCTCTCTCCATCCTCTCCTCTCTCTCTCTCTCTCTCTCTTCTCTCTCTCCCTCTCTCTCTCTCTCTCTCTCTCTCTATTAGTCCACTGTCGTCCTTTGTTCCTTTTCATCTTTTAGGTCATATCTTTGGTAACTTAAATCCGACACATAATTTCATTCTCAACTTCTCCTCTCCTAAACATCTCATTCCCATTCCTTTTTTTTTCTTGCACCTTTTCCTCCTCCTTCTTTCTAATCATCTATATCTTCCTCTTTCTCACCCTTCACCCTATCATCATTATTCACCATTACTACCTCCTCTTCCTCCTCCTCCTCCTCCTCCTTCTCCTTATACAACTACTACTACTGATGGTTTCCTATTTACCTAACATGCAATGAGGTTTGTTTAGTATTCTCAGTATCATTACAGTAGATAGTCCTTGCTACTGTTCTACGCTCTCCCTTTGTGTATGATATGTGTTTCTCTGTTTTTGTACTCTTACTCCTATTTCTCCACCTCTCCTCTCCTCTCTGTGGGTAACGAAGCTAATCGGCCCCGCCTCTCCCTCCTCTCACCTCAGTACGGAGTGAGAGAGTCCGGTGTTCTGTTTCACGTCATACCCTGCCTTCCCGCGGCCCACCTCGACGTGGAAGCTGTGGCGGAGCCTGAGGATGACACCTTACGCTGCTTGATCTTAATAAGCACGGCGTCACCTACGTGCACGACGGCTCTGAGACTACTGAAGATTCGGGTGTTGGAGCTGGAGGGCTTGTGACTCGGTCCTGGCTACATCCTGCCTTCCGTACTTACAGGTGTGTGTGTGTGTGTGTGTGTGTGTGTGTGTGTGTGTGTGTGTGTGTGTGTGTGTGTGTGTGGTCTGTGTGTGTGTGTGTGTGTGTGGTGTGTGTGTGTACTTTGAACCCCTGCTATAACATTACATCAATTAATTTAACCGTTTTTTTTCTCACCCCTCCCGTTTTCTCCCGCCTCCCTTCTCCCTTCCGGCAATAGTCGCGCCATAGATTTCGTGCTGCCAATTCGGTTGTGTCCAGAAACGATCCACCGGAGGCTCCATACTGGCCGCCCGGGGAGGTGTGTAAGGCTGGCTGCCGGCACCACAGGACCCTCACGCCGCAGGTGATCAATGTCCTGGACAGCCGATACTCCCCCCGGCAAGCTAGGTGAGGCGGCCACCAATGGGGACGCTGGTAATTTTGTACTTTTTTTTATCTTTCATAGTTGAATGTATTTTTTTTTTCGTTCATGGTGCGGATATCAATGTTCATGCAGGTGTTATGGTACAGAGTTTTGTTTTTGGACAGTGTTGCGTCTTGCATTCTGAAGGTACGAATTTTTTTTATCCTTTTTTTTTATAGATAGAGAGAGAAAGAGAGAGATTGTTGCTATATCAGAAATCCGCAAGAACAAGGCTTTCATCGTATTATATGACAAAAGTAAACCCCCACAAAGACAGTCAGCGGTAAGCCTGGAATACAACAAACGGGGAACGAATGTAATAAACATACTTGGGTGTTGCAATCGGGAAGTTTGGGAGGCTGATGGAGCGAGAGTGTGTTGATATGCCGAGGGAGAGCGCAAACCACCCTAGGAACAGCGACGTGGTGGTGAGTGGTGGTGGTGGTGGTGGTGGGCGGCTACATGGAAAGATAAATTTGTATGTACACCTGTATTGCACGTATATGTGTAGTGCATTAAACATTTATTCTCCATTTTTACTGGGAGCTGCTACATGACGCCTCACTCCCCAGGTTCATATTTTCTTTTATCCGCTGGTAAGCTCACCACCTCACTGTGCCTAGAGCGGTGTTAGGCAAGTGTCAGGTGTCCGCGTGAGGTAGAATTATTACCCTTGTCCTCCTCTCCCGCCACGGTGGCGCAGTAACACCTTTCTTTGCAGGATAACGGTCCTCAACCTGAAGGGGCGGAGAACGGGTACATCCAGGACCTCGCAGTCCCCAGGGCTGTCCCCGTCCACACCTTCACGTTGAACAGGTGCAGCACGACCTCGTTCGTACGTGCATCGCGGGCTTCCAACACCAAGATCGTGCTGCAGGTGTCGGATGGCATCGAAACGGGCGACCCGGTCATCTGCGTGTGCGGCCTTTGAGTTACAAGTGTACCTGGTGAACAAGACCGGGCTGAGCATCACACATGGCAGCTGGCCATCATCACGCCCGCTAACCTATCCTACACCCACCAACGCACCAGAACGAACTGGAGGGTGTTCTTTGAGATCACGGGACAGACTCGTTACGGGCCGTCCCAGAGACTCCGCTACCCAGAGCGGTGGGGCGGGCGTGACACAGTTCAGACAGCCGGCAGCTACAGAAGGGCAAGATCCGCTATAAACACGTTAGCACGGAGCCGCAGGAAGACCGGAGTTTAGATTCAAGCTTTCTGCGGCGAGCCTACATAGTTCCAGACGGAGTACACCTTCAGTATCACCTCGTCTCGTCACGGTGGACATTATCCGTAACTCCGAGCTGCTCATCGACAGGGTTCAGGAAGTTCATCCTCCGAGGGGATTCCTTCAGAGTGAGACCCGCCCCGGACCGACGCCCCAGCAGGGACATCATGTATCAAGATATTTCCCTCCATGTACGGATCCATCTTTCCTCAGCTCCGGGACCTGACGCAGCACAAGACAGCTGAAAAAGGCTCCACCTTCAGTCAGGAGGACGTGGCCAAGGGAAGGATCAAGATAAGCCTGCAAAGAAAGAGGTTACTCCACACGCTCCGCGATACATTCCAGTTCCAGGTGTCGGAGCAACAGGCCGCGCCAGCAACGTGCACACCCTTCAACATCCGCCCACACGCCGCCGCCCCGTGACGCCGACATCGTGGTGGACGACTGGGACGTGCTGGGAGGGCGGCCACAGAGAAGATAACGGACAAGTCCTTAAGAATAGAGGTGCAGGAGATCAGGAATTTGTGTTCAACGTGACGGCGCCGCCCAAGCACGGCGCCATTACGTGATGACGAGTCCCATGGTCATCCCAGGGAGGCTCAACACTACCTCTTCACCTCCCATGAGATCAATTCAGGATTCGTTTCTTACAAACACGACGACTCGTGATCCACAAAAGGACCGCTTCCACTTTGTGGCCCTCGCGGAGGACCCAAAGGTGGACTTCCAGTACGTGGGTGTTTTGCACTTTCACATCACATGATCAACGACAACCACCACTCAGGTAGATGGAGAAGGTGCTCAACGTGGTGACCAATAGTGAACGGGTCGTTACTTCTAACGACCTGCGCTACGTTGACCCCGACATAGACACCCGACCAGCAGCATCCAGTAAACGCGAGCAAGATCCAAACGGAGGAATTTTACACGTGGAAGACAGATCTGATCCGGTGTACCTGTTCACGCAGGAAGACATTGACCGCCGCCGCATTGTGTTCCGCACGAGGGGTCCTTCCTACGGCAAGTCGGTCATCTCGGTGGACGGACGGACAGCTCCTCCCGACGGGCATACTGGAAATTGTAGCGTCTGAGCCTTCTCATCGAGATGTCACAACTGCGGCAATCATCGCCCGCGGGGGGCAGGGAAGCCTGCAATCTCGAATTACAACCTGAGTGTCGAGACCTACATGAACGCGTGGGGCGCCGTAAACTTTTTCCGCGTCACACCCCGCCTCGTTACGGCCGCCTGGTGGGGATGGTTCACTAGAGCTCGCACCACCTTTCACAGAGGCGGACCTGCAGAACGGACACCTCAGGTACGTCAACAAAGGCGACCAAGCTTCAGGACGAGTTCCGCTTCCATGCCAGGATCGGCGACACCACACCGAGGGGATTTTGAAGGTGAAAGTGTATCCGGAGAGTTACTGGGAGCCGCTGGTTGTCCTCCAAAAACACATCGGCGAAGGTAGAGGAAGGCGCCGTGTAACCATCGGCCAGCAGTCCTCAACATAATGCACCCAAACATTTGCGCCCTTCAGACATCACCTCGTCCATTGTGCAAATACCTCAAAATGGCTAACCTGTACATTGACCAAGGTCCGGCATCCCTCTGACTCCTCTTCGTCTTCCACCGCCACGAATCATGAGTATGATGATGAAGCCAACTTGCTAAAACCTGAGGTGATTGTCATGTGTATTTTGTGAGGTTGTTCTGGTATTTTCTGTCCTTCTTCTTACCTATGATGTATTTTTTCTTGATGTTCAGATCTTGATGTGTTGATAGTGTTGATGTTTTCCTTTTTTGTGGTTTAGAGGTGAATCGACATTTGAGATATGGAATTTATTTTCTCTCCTGTGTGTGTGTATACCAGGTCAGGTATTCGACCAGGCGCTCATCAACCAGGGGTCGAGTCCACTACGTCGAGACCGGCACACGTTACCAGTGATCATTTTGTGTTAGACGGACCAATGGAATTTCAGAGTCTGACCCGCCTCATCTTCAAAATCAGGTGTGTGCACGGAAGAGGCATTGGGTCCAGGAAATAACGAGGGAAGGTAGAGGAGGGTGGTGGGCAGGTGAGGGAAAAAGGAAAATAGAAGGAGGAAAAAGGTGGTCGCAGGTGGTATGTGGCAGGGGGACAACCCTCAAATTACGTGGGAATAGAACGTAACTTTTTTTTCTTCGCTACTTAAGATTGGACAGTTCAACCGAATGGGAAGAAGAAAGCCTATGTGGTCTCCTTTTGTATGGAAATCTATGCCAAATTTCGGAGTCAAAACCAGGAGCTTGATCGATAACTTTGTAACTTAACGAGAAAATAATGAGAATTTTCCAGACGTCTCTTCCTATTTTCTCTCTCTTATCAGCTTTATCTCTCCCCTACCAGGTCATTCCCAAAACCATTTACCTGTCGTGGGGCTGATACAGGTGAAGGAAGGGGCACACACGAAGGTGACGCCCTCTGTGGTCACCGTACTAACTGACTACTACACTGACAAGATCCGTCAGTACCTAGTGTCGGTGCAGCCGACAGCGGGGCCAACTTGAACTCTGCAGGAGCGTGGAGAAGAGTGAAGCGTTTACACCGGAGCAGCTGATGCAGGACTCATATCGGTGGTCAGGGGGAGGAGAGGAGGAGGAGGATGGAGGAGGAGGAGGAGGAGGAGGAGAGAGGAGGAGGAGGAGGAGGAGGAGGAGGAGGAGGAGAGGAGGAGAAGAGAGACACACACACACACACACACACACACACACACACACACACACACACACACGCCACACACACACACACCATCCACACACACGGACACTCTCACTTCATTTCTCTGGTATAAATCTGACAGGGCCTGAGGGAGCCGTGTTTACAAAGTTGATTGAGTCCTGTGTTGACCTGTGGCCCTTACATGCCGTTGAGGGAAGGTATTAGAACACTCACCCACAGCACAGACGCCAAGGAAAGCTGAATACCTCACAAAAGGCTAACATGTTCTTAAGCCGGATGCACTGTGACACGAGGACAAGGACAAGTTATCATTCTCTCTTTTTTTCTCTCTATCTATTTATCTATCTATCTATGTAAAGATTTCCTGCCTCGTCTCCATCAGTATGTTCACGACGACTCTGAGCGGCTACAAGACACCTCAGCCTAGGTCGCCGTGTCCTGGGGTCCGTCAAAGCGCCCCCCGCCCAGGTGAATGTACAGGTGCGGGAACGTCAATGACGAGGGCCCCTTCGTCATCAACAACACTGGCATCACCTTGTGGGAGGCACCACTGTCCTCCTTTCCGCTCTAACTAGGTCGCTGAGGAGGAGAGAGAGAGAGAGTGAGATGAGAGAGAGAGAGAGAGAGAGAGAGGAGAGAGAGAGAGAGAGAGAGAGTGAGAGAGAGAGAGAGAGAGAGAGAGTGAGAGAGGAGTGAGAGGAGAGAGAGAGAGAAGAGATGGAGAGATGTAGTGTGTGTGTTATAATAGGTTATGTGTGAAACTATAAACGCTTCCTTGTTCTATCAAGACACAACAAGAGTTTATTCAATAGTTCCTTCTATACACTTTACAAAATATTCGTGAACAGAGCCGATCTAGATACAGGAGCATCGTCTGCCGAGGAAGGGTGCTGGAGTTCAGTGTTGGTAAAAAGAAGTGTGTGTTTGTAAGAGGATTATAGACAGTATGGTACACATTGTGTGCTTGACTATTGTTTGTACCCCATGTTATTTTCCATAATGGGTCTTCTCTTGGTACAGTTGTTTTTATTAATGGCTGCGTCTCAGTTACCTCCTGGTTTTCCGTCGGTGGGTTTTATGTTTATCTTTATTGTTCGTTCTTAACTCTTGACATTGATGGTGCCACTCAACCATATGTACCTCCTTTTTGTTTTTATTTTATTTCATGAGTTTTCGAAAGGACCATCAAGTCAACTCCAATGATGAAAAATGGAAACTGTAACAATTCCATTTTTTGTTCGAAGAGGCAAGAACAGGCCTATTCCTGCAACTCCGTGATCAGCCTTCACCTTGAAAATGATTGCAAGGTGTTTTGTGTCATCCGCGCTGTAATGGACCCGGACACACCTGCAGAGAACCTGACCATCACTGTAGGCACACCAGACTCAGCTTCCTCGCCTTGGCCTTCAACTGAGCACCGCAGGGTCTCCTCTTTCTCCCAAGCAGATATCAATAACAAGGCTCTACTTCACCCACACAGGTATTGTTTCAGGTGCACTGCACGGAGAAATGACGAGGTACAAGGTCTTTAAGGTTAGTGTTGATGGAAAAGGTGGGTTTTCACTACACATGGGGGTTGAGAGGTGAGATAGTTTTAATCTTGCATACACCGGAGTTTATTTTGTTTTGCTTGTTCCGTTCCATTAGGACGCAAATAAGAACCCTGATGTTTATTCAATTTTCCGTCATTATATATGTACTATATATAAGGGTCTATCTCAGTGTTAAGTGCTGAGGCCATATTTGCTTTCAAACCTGTGTGGCACGACACTACACTGTCCTTGACACCTTTGCAGCGGGGTTGTCCGGATGTTCCGGTGGGAGGCCAGCTACCAGGTTCACGGGAACGGGCTCCACGTGTTCACGTGACGGCAAGGGAGCTGCACCTGCATCTAACACACAATAAGCCGATGTGGGCGTTCCTATGAGCAGCAAGCACTTTCCGCCGAAGTGCTGCTCACCCTCTCCTCAGGACCACGACCCGCGCCGCTCCATCATGTATGTGGTGCGCCAGGCGCCCCTCCTCGGCCCACCTGCTGCTCGAGGGGCCTTGGAGGCGTGCGTGTTCCCGTCGAGAACTTCACGCGCGTCA
Organism: Cancer borealis; assembly: GCA_036785275.1. Taxonomy (NCBI): domain Eukaryota; kingdom Metazoa; phylum Arthropoda; class Malacostraca; order Decapoda; family Cancridae; genus Cancer; species Cancer borealis. The sequence goes on from JAXIVD010004047.1 coordinate 35,608, forward strand.
CGTCAACGAGTCCCGCGTCATCTTCGAACACACGATTCCCTTCACCGAGCTCTCCGCCAGCGACATGTTGTGTTCGATGTGGAGACACCGTTCGCCGAGCCTCTGAAGGACCAGGAGTTCCACTTGGAAATATCTGTAGCCAGTCCACGAGGGGAGGCCTGGAAAGGTACCTGGGTGTCTGGCGCCGCTGGTAGTGGACAGAAGAGCGGGCAGGCGACTGTGCGTCCCGGACAACCCTGATCCTGTCGGCGGTGCTAGAGTTCATCGAAGGTTACCCCGCGGCCAGCAGCTCCGACCCGGCCGCCGCACGCCTCATCACCACGACACGGGTTGTCCCCCACACACGGTGTTTTCACACTCCGGCAAGAGGAACCTCAACCGACGGCTATACTTTACAGTGAGAGACATCGAAAAGGGACGCGTCCGTTATGACACGAACACACGACAGTTTTGGATGCCATGGGATTCCTGGTTGCCCTGGCCGGCAACGGGTCATCTCCTGATGTCCCTGTTGTTCAACGGTTCTCTAATGTAAGCGTCACGCCCGTCAATGACCAGCGTTTACGCTGGAGACGGAGCCGCCTGTCATGAAAGTCGTCCATCGGCAGAACGCGGTCATCACCAATCACAGTCTGCTCACCACTGACCCCGACAATCCTCCCAGCGAGATCGACTATGATCTCATGAACACCCCAGACCACGGCTGCCTCATCCTGGCACACAACTACAGCGTGGCCGTGCAGTCCTTTCACGCAGGAGGACATCACGCAGGCCGCTATCCTGTACGCCCACGACGGCACTAACGACTCAGACAGTTTTACTTCAAGGTCTCTGATGGCAAGCACGAACCCAAGTATACAGTGTTCAACATCGACATCCAGCCCTGACGCCTCACCCTTATTACCGCACAGTGCTGCCGCTGCGTCAGGACTACCACCACCACTACCTTACTTCACACCACGGATCGCACACACCAACGGCACCCAAACCAACATTTTCTACAACGTCCACCAGGACCACCGAGGTTCGGACACCTGTATATGAATGACCAGGTGGTGCATACGTATTGGCCAGGTGAACATAGACAAAGGTGAGATCTTATACATTGCAGGTAGAGATGGGCAGAGCCTGCTGACAACTTCCAGGTGGACATTTGGAACTGGGGAAGCCACAGTCCTGGAGTGGAGGTGCGGGGTGGTGGTCACACCGCTCATTGATCCAATCCTGATGACGGCGATGGTGGGTGGTCGTACTCGCCTCACTCCTGGAACACCTGGACGCCTCCCAGCTGGCCACAGTCCACCAAGAGCAGCCCAATCTTCAAGGTGAAGCGGAGGCTGGCGTTCGGCAGGATCAGAAGGTGAGCCGCCGCTCACGCCGGTCAGGCCGCTCCCAAGAGGTGCAGCAGTCACACACGAGTAGCTCCGCGCCGGTGGTGATTTACAACGTGGCCAGGAAACTCAACCTGAAGGCGGAGGAGCCACTGCCCGACGACTACACTACGTGCTGCACGTGCCTGCGCCTGGCGTTCAGCCCGCTGAGGGCACATTGCGTCTCACACTGGTGGAAGCGGGGCGGTGCTAAAGGAGGGGGCAGAGCCCCCCAGGCACCTAAGGCCCGACTTTGCCGCCCTCCGTTAGGGGCAGCTCGGAGACGAGCAGTGCTGGCACGGTGGGTTCCGAGTTGGTCCTGGTATTCCGCAAGACTACTTGGTGGTGGTGGTGTCGCCGCGGTGGCCCTGGCGGCATTGTGGCCATAGTGGTAGGGTGGCGCGCTTCGCCACCAGGCGCCGACATTCGACAAGAGAAGGCGACGGTCGGTGATGGACGCTGACGTGCCTCGCTGCCCCCGCCGCTGCCTCAGACTCGAGACAAACTCCTTCATGACGGATGACATGTCCGAGCTGGAGTGTCGGCCCGTCTGACCTGCCGTCCTCCGCCGCGGCCTGGCGCACCTCCACCACCATCACCACAATGGGAGGCAGCGGCGCCCCGCCCCCCCCCCCCCCTGGGTCTGGCAGCTCACCTCACCGACTCGGACGCCTCGTGCCGCTGACATCTCGCGCGAGGGTGTCCCCGGCCGTGCCACAGTGCAATGGTTATAGTTCCCTCTCGTCTCTGCTCACTTTCACTCATTTATGTTTTGTTATACTTCCCATTCTAAGTTTGGGTTTATGGTTGCTCTCTAGAATCTTTAGATTATTTTTGTCCCACTCGTAAACATATTTTATTTGAGATTTTGTAGAGACAATATTCCTCCACTCCACTTAGTACACTTATATAATTTTTTTCCTCATTATTTTTCCCTGCCCTTCCCTCGGCGGGCCAGGTGACGCCTCTGCACGACACTGCCCTCCCGCGACACCCCCTACGACCCCCCACCTGGCCTGGGTACCCTTACGGCCATGGACACGCAGCAGGCCGGAGGAGTGGGGCCTCTACGAGAAGCCAAGAACCACCACCCCATGCTCAGAGAAGAACCAGTACTGGGTATAGAACCGGCTGAGGTGGCGGCCACTCCCCCCCCACCACCAGCAGTGTTACCACCACTCACGTACACCTCCCTCACTCTCCACCTCCACATCACTCTCATCACAGCGAGATGCGAAGTGACGCCCATCCTGCCTCCAGCACCAGCGTCATCACCGCCGCACCCATCATCACCACCACCACCAAGCACTGAGCCAATCATCTGCTCACCACCACCATCACCACCATACCACCACCATGCCAACACCATCCCCGCCACATCACCACCACCCCACAGCTCTCCAGACATTTACAGAGCAAACGCTATGAAAAAAACGAATAATTTTGGAAATAGTAAAAAAAAAATTAGAAAAAACCGAAAAAAAAAATACTTTCAAGCCACGATGAAAACTTGTTCACTTTTGGTGCCATAAAAGGGGAGCTTAGCGCGCCGTGGCACGTTGAACACACTCCTGAAGGGACAGACTAAGTCCCATCATAAGAGTCGGCATCCAAGACAATGGAATCGAGGCTCCTAAAATATAAAAACATATAAAAAAAATCCTTAAGTGCCCTGAAACTCCCTCCCATTTGTTTATGAGTGTATTTAGTGAGTGAGTGAGTGAGTGAGTGAGTGAGTGAGTGATTGAGTGAGGTGAGTGAGTGAGTGAGTGAGTGAATGAGTGAGTGATGTGAGTGAGTGAGTGAGTGAGTGAGTGATGTGAGTGAGTGAGTGAGTGAGTAAGTGGGCCATGAGGGAAACATTAATGAGTTGTAGGAAACTAATTTATACACACATGCAAAGAAGAAATTGAGACATGGAAAAATGATTGATTGGTGAAAGAAAAAAATATACCAAATGACAAAGAATAAAAAAAAAAAAAAAAGAGAATACTGCATTAGAGTGAGTAGTGAAGAGTGAATCAGAGCCTCGGAGACTCAGTTGTGTTGAGGATGAGTCGCGTTTCTCCCGATGTGGACTCATTAGCCTTGTTCTGGGTCGCTGGAACGGAAGAAGAAAAACTACAGACTCATCATCATCATCATCAGCGTCTGAAGGTGATTTTGCAGACTTCAGGAAAATGTGAGAAGACAATTTTTTTTTCTTCTTTTTCTTTGCCGTTTGCAGTTGGGATCACAATTGTGTGTGTGTGTTTTGTGTTGTGTGTGTGTGTGTGTGTGGTGTGTGTGTGTGTGTGTGTGGTGTGTGTGTTGTGTGTGTGTGTGGAGGTGAGATGGTGAAGTGGTGAGGTGTTTTTTTAAGAGGATGGTAACCGTGCCCCTCC
>JAXIVD010004048.1:5000-39351 GCA_036785275.1 Cancer borealis
TTACATATATAAAATATTCATGGCTGTGATCTGAAACAAAATTGAAGACCATCTTAGGATAAATGAAGAACAAAAAATAGTACAAGCTGGTTTCACTTCAGGAGCAAGAATAGAAGACAACATCTTTATACTTCAATATTGTGTAGAAATGAGTTACAGGGAAAACAAAACGTTAATTATCACATTTATTGACTTCTCAAAGGCGTTTGATTCAGTGAAGAGAGCTAAAATAGTAGAGGCCTTGATTAAATACAAAATACATCCACTAATCATCACTGCATTCGCTAACACCTACCAAGATGACATAACAAAACTCAGCATCACTGAAGACCTAACCACAGAAATGAAGGTAGCAAATGGGATCAGACAGGGCTGTACAGGTTCCACAACTATCTTTAAACTCATCACTTATTTAATTCTTCAAGAAATGGAAAAGAGAAAGGGTTTTACTACTAGAGGCATGAACATCACCTAAAGCTACGGTCACACTAGATATTGCTAACGCTAGCCTGGCTTCTGTTTTCCCTGGCTTGACCGATACGACTAGCAGTATGTTCATACTCACAAGTAGAACCACTCGCCTTGCGGAATCAGCTGATCATAACAACAACACAAACAGTTATGGAGGAAGCACTTTTCTTCTTCTTCTGCTTATGAACATTTTCCATGAGACTTATAATAGCGTTACAAGAAGCTTGTGATAACATCAAAACACTGATGGAAATAAGCAAGGAATATGGCATGGAAATAAATAAAGAAAAAAGCCAAATAATCATACACAACGCAGAACACAAACCAGAGAACATTGAGGGAATCCGTGTGACTAACAATATTAAGTATCTAGGTGTTATAATAACAGATAGGAGGGATATATTTAAGGAACAGAAGAATAACATGATTATGAAGGCACAAAGATTGGCGAACCTGACGTACTCAATAACAGCAAAAAGCTGCCACAAAATCATTATAGACAAGACATACTGGAAATCTTGAGAAGAATCAAATGTGAATACTTTAACTGGATGAAGACAACCAGAAAATACTTATACTGCACCAAGTTAACATATATCAACATTGATAAATTGCAAACTATCCTACTTTATTACCCATGTGTGTGTGTGGCGGGGTGTGCCTGGTGGGTGGGATGAGGAGTAGGTAGCTAGATTCGAATTTTGAATTAACGGATTTCATTTGTTTTGAGGTGACCGTGGTCAATCATGGTTTAACTAACTTGGTTAGACCATGACCGTGATATGTATCTATTTGTTAAATTCGCACGGTCATTTTTAAATACATAACAGTAGTAATGGTAGCCATGATCAAATAATGACCGCTACTAAAGTTTTATCATCCACCGTTCTACATTCAATTTCTACAGGGTGTTTTATATGAATTTAGTACTGAAATGTTCCTAAAATCTTATAAATCAGACATTACAATAACCAAATGTTGCATACTTACTGCTAAAACGAGTTCGGTGTCCAGCTAGTAGCTACAGTAGCACGTCCGTCTGGTTCCAGTGGCAGTGGGTGACTGACTGACTCTTCATACTGACCAACGAATGTCTCGCCATCACATCAGCTCAGCTTTCTCAGCTACGCGCCACGAATTGTTGTGAAAAATTCATTCCCAAGCCGATATAACGATAATATGACATTTGATCACAATCAAATCATATTCAGGAATGATGATTTCACAATATGTGATGCTTTATTTCAGAAATTATTGCCAATTTGCCTGAAATTTTTGCTATAAAAAATATGCTTTATACACAACTCCCACACGATTTTCACTCATTCTTGTAATCTTTATGTTAATTTCCTATTTGCACAAGTTGTAAAATCATTTTTTAGGTTAAGCAATCATTACTGATTGTAAAGACATGAAATACAATGTCCTAGATAGAATATGAACTGATAAATGAAGTATTATCTGTCATCACTCATAGCAGCGGAATCAATAGGGCCAAAATGTAATATCGTCTGTCAGCGACTGTCGCGAGTATCCAGTCAAATATGGTGTAGTCTATGCTCCAGGTTAAATACATGTAAAATTATCAAAAATCATGTGGATTAAAGTAATATTTACTTTAAATTGGGCTATGATACCAATAAATTTAGATCCTGTTCAGTGCAATAATTATATGTATAATGCTCTGAACTTACCAATGCTTTGCTCTTTGAGCTATCCGTGAGTTTACCACAAAACTCTTCAAATTCTTCTTTGGTCTTGTGCAGTTTGACTTCATCAGTCCTTTGCTCAGCCACATCTTCTGGGAATGCACGGGAAACCTTGGCTTTGATCATTTCTTCCCGAAGGAGCCTGACTTCCTCTCGCAGTTCTGTCACTGTCTTGTTAGTATTCTGACATAAATCTACAAGCAGAAGAAAAGTTCATATGTGTTAAAACTTGTAGAAGGATAAAAAGCATTCCTTCTTACTTCTCAAATTCAATCATTCACACAAGGTACGAGTGTGTAATGTTATATATGACAGTATATCTACTGAATATTCAAGGTACGTGCAATTTCAAACAGAGAGATATTTCCAAGTACATGTTTACATATGTTTCAATTATAAACAATCATGATTTTCCACTAGCAAGAACATGTAATAAGAAGAGATAAGAAGCCTAAAAAGTTACAAATCAGTTTTTTGAAGTCAGTAAGTGGTACTGTGACAGGACATTGTGATACCGACATTGATGGTCATGTGGATGGTGGAGGTGTTGGTGAACTCGGAATAGGAGGCAAGCTTGACTGTTCCTGCTCATCTCCATTTTCATCAATTTCATCGCTACTGTTCTGGTTGGAAATGGATCCAAATCTAGGAGGGGAACATGCTGCACTTGTGTCACCATACCCAGGAGGCTTTGGTGGCATTTTCGTTGCAGAAACATCGCCATCACTCAGATAGGAATGGTTTGCCACTGCAGCAGAAGACTTCACACAAGGAGGCTTGCTTTTGCTTGGCCTCTTGCGCTTCCCTTTGTAGCCCTTCCTACGTCTCTCTAAAATAAAGTTCAAATACATGTATATTCAAAACTATCTAGTGATAAACATACAAACAGGCCACACACACACACACACACACACACACACACACACACACACACACACACACACACACACACACACACACACACACACATACACAAGATTAGATATTTAATTTACTAAAGGAATACATCTAGAAACAGACATTAATTGTGAATGCCCCTTTGGAAGGAGTGACCATGTGGTGCTGGAAATTGAGATTAAGGGAGATATAAAAGACAAACAGGAGGAATCATACAAAAAGGAAAGGATAAATTATGCAGAAGCAAACTATACTGCAATGAAGAGGTTTTTCAATTAAATTGACTGGACGAAAATGAAGGAATTAAAGGACGTACAAGAGAAATATGATCTCTTTCTGATGATATACAAGCAAGGAGTAAAGGAATACATTCCATTTTATAAAGTAAAAGAAAAAGGTAAAAGAAAAAGGTAAAAAAGATTGGTTTAACGGAAAATGTGAGAGCTAGAAAGAGAAGAGATGAATCATGGAGGAGAATGAAAAGAAAACCGACCAAGGAAAGGAAAGAAGAATATAAACTAGAAAGGAATGAATATGTAAGGGTAAGAATGGAAGAAGAGAAGAGATATGAAAAGATATAGTTGACAAATGCAAGGAAGAACCAAAGCTGTTTTAGAGATTTATTAATGGAAAAATAAAACAAAGAAATAATAACTAGACTGAAGAAAAATATTGAATTATATCAGGACCCAAAAGAAATGAGTGGTGCTAAATAAGAATTTTCAGAAAGTATTTACAACTGAATCTGACTTTAATTAAAAAGCCACAAGGACAAGTGAGGAAAAACGAGATGTAGGAAAACAATATAAGTAAAAAAGAGATAGAAGAATTGATGAAGGAATTGGATGAAAGAAAATCTATAGGACCAGATGGAGTATCAGAATACATATTGAAGGAGTGTAGACAAGAAATGGCGGAACCAATTCATGATATAATTGAGTGTTCTATTCAAACAGAAAAAGTCCTCAAAGAATGGAAAAGAGCTGATATAATGCCTGTTTACAAGAATGGAAACAAAGAAGAACCACTTCATTATAGACCAGTGTCATTGAGCAGCATAGTGTGCAAGATATGTGAGAAGGTCATCAAGAAACAATGGACTCATTACTTAGAAAGAGAAGGAATAATATCAGATAGACAATTTGGATTCAGAACAGGAAGATCGTGTGTCACAAACTTATTAAGTTTTTATTCAAGAGTAATGGATATAACACAAGAAAGAGATGGATGGGCAAAAAAGGCATTTGATAAGGTTCCACAAAGGAGATTACTATGGAAGTTGGAACACATTGGAGGATTGAAAGGAACATTAAAGAACTGGATGGAACACTACCTCAAAGGAAGAGAAATGAGAAGAGTAGTAAAGGATGAAAAATCTGAATGGATAGAAGTGAAAAGTGGAGTACCACATGGATCAGTTTTGGCACCAATAATGTTTTTAATATATGTAAATGACATGACAGAAGGAGTAAGCAGTTACATAAGTCTATTTGCAGATGATGCAAAATTACTAAGAAAGATAGGAAACCACAAGGATTGTGAAGAGCTACAGAATGATATAAACAAGATATATGAATAGAGCAAGACATGGAAAATGGAATTTAATGCAAAAAAATGTCATATTAGAAATGGGAAAAAGTGCAATGAGATCCTCATGGACGTATAAGTTAGGGGAAAATATTATATCAATAACAAAAGAAAATAAAGGTTTGGGAGTGGTAATACAGGACAACTTATCACCAGAGAAACATATAATTAGAATATTTGGTGACATTTTCATCATGTTAAGGAATATACGAATGGCTTTTCATTTCCAAGATAAAGATATGATGAGAAAAATTATAACTACAATGACCAGACCAAAACTGGAATATGCAGAAGTGATATAGTCCCCGTACAAGAAAAAGCATGTGTTGAAATTAGAAAAAATACAGAGAATTGTAATGAGATGGTGGCAGAATTGGAAGATCTACCATATAAGAAAAAAATAAAAGAATGCATTTAACAACATTGAAAGAAAGAAGAGAAAGAGGTGACTTTAACAACATTGAAAGAAAGAAGAGAAAGAGGTGACTATCACACTATATAAATTGATGAACAACCTGGAGGAAACATAAAAAAGACCTAATATTATAGCGGTTTTCCCTTAAAAGACGTGTGGTACGTGTGGTATCCCCGTTCTCTAGCTACAACTATTATAAACCTTTTATTTTCATAATTTTCATTATTCTCTTTATTTCAATGTACTCATTATGTTTCTTTATTTATGTTTTTCTTTTGTTTTTATGTTTATGTATTTTGTTGTGCTGCAAACCATTCCGTCAACATCAACTTGTCACGCTCTGTCCTCGGACAGGGCGCATACACCATTTATGTATTTAGTATTAGAATTTACATTTTGTTTATTAATACCATATTTTTTATAATAAAATAACTTCAACTGGAGTCGAGTTTTCTCTCTCCAGTCAACCAACTAGCTACACAGTCCTCCCTGAGCATCAGCACTTACAATTGGTGACCCGGAGTGACTAGCTATGGTTGTAAGTGGCATATAGCCTGTGCTATAAAAGAGCACATTTCTCCCAGTGAGATGGCCTAAGTCATTTGACTTATTCGCTAGATCACTCCTTTTGGCAAAAAGCCCTGCCTCCTCTATGGTGTTCGCAGGATTGAGCCTAAGGTCAGGAGAAAATTACACTTCTGTGTAATTTGCCACTTATGAGGTTATCCCTTCCCACCCACCCTGGCACCTTCTGTGCCATTTAAGACGCCGTCACTGCGTCTACGGCACGGCCTATGCGCGTTTAGCGCGGCCTATGCCTCTTCAGACGCCTTACTGCGTCTTCAGCCGCCTCTTGCGCACCTCTGACGCCTTCATGCGTCATCACCAACCCCAGCGCCCACAATGCGCTTCTGTGTCTTCAACACCCCTTTGCACCCTCAGTGCAAATTAATGTTCACTCCCTGTCCCCCGCCTCGCGGCGTTAAAGTGACCAACTTCATCAACACTCACCGCCCTGTGGACTATTCAACGCCCTGTGGATTATACATCGCCCTGTGGATTACTCTACTCTCCACCACGACTACATAGTCTTCAGGCAGTTCTGTGCAGACAACACTCCAGCAGACGCCCTCTCCCACTGCCGTGTCGTCTTACACTCCCAGGCGTTAAGGTCGCTCTCACAGCTGACACGGACTACAGATGCAAATCGTCTCTCCGTCAGCTTCACGACCTCTCTCACCCTGGCAGCGACTTCACGGTACAACTGGGGAGGACGTCAGAATGGACCCACCACCTGCACCTGCCCTCTCAAGCCTCAATGGTGGCTTGGCACTTGACCTCTTGGGCTCCCTGCCACCCTCTGCCGTGTTACCACCCGCAGTCGTACGGTCATCGCCAGCCTTATGGACTCCACTCAACACACAACACTGGTCCCAGGCAAACCACAGGACATCTTTCCTCCTTCCTCGTCACTAAGGGGGGGAGTATTGTAGCGGTTTTCCCTTAAAAGACGTGTGGTACGTGTGGTATCCCCGTTCTCTAGCTACAACTATTATAAATCTTTTATTTTCATAATTTTCATTATTCTCTTTATTTCAATGTACTCATTATGTTTCTTTATTTATGTTTTTCTTTTGTTTTTATGTTTATGTATTTTGTTGTGCTGCAAACCATTCCGTCAACATCAACTTGTCACGCTCTGTCCTCGGACAGGGCGCATACACCATTTATGTATTTAGTATTAGAATTTACATTTTGTTTATTAATACCATATTTTTTATAATAAAATAACTTCAACTGGAGTCGAGTTTTCTCTCTCCAGTCAACCAACTAGCTACACAGTCCTCCCTGAGCATCAGCACTTACAATATTAAGAAGAAAAGGAGAGGCTAATAATTTCACGTCACCATATTTAACTGACGTCACAGCGGTACCCAATGAGACGCTCTGCTACCAAACCAACATCTGACTTCGCTTCTCCCTGGTTGAAGTTTGCCTGGGAAGCTTTCTCCTATACAGTCCTTAGTTGACTGTGGGTGAAATATATCTGGATCTACGGATGCTTTTACTGACGTATGTATTATTTACAATGCAATTTGAAGCTGTGGGTTGGTTCCTACCGCCCTAGGAGACAACATATGGTGTTTATCTGACCTTCTCTGTCTCTCTGGTTGCGCAGTTTAACGTCGCCACCCAGGCGTGAGGCGTCCCTCTTCTACGTCCTCGAGTAGCAAGAAGCGTGGGAGCTTGGAGAAGGACGACTTAGATAATTTTGCTAAGAGGAGTCGGTTTTTGGTAGATATTTCCACACTCCCTCCTCTAGCTTGCGTTTTTCCGCCTTCATGTGTTAGGCCCTCACGTCAGCTGAGCGCTCTCCCGTGCCTGGAGAGGGTGTTAGTAACTTGTTTATCTGTGTCCATTACTGCTGCACTATTACGGTGACACTGCTGCACCATTACGATGGCACTCTGCAACATCTTTATGGTGGCACTCCCAACACAGTGATGGGGCTCATTAACATGAAAATAATGGTAAATTTACAGTGTTACACCAGCCGAGCCCGAAATTGTTCTTGTGTTGCTTGATTCAGACTTTCCAACTTCACTTTTTATCTAACTTAACCTAACCTATAAAAATGTAACTTAACGGTGAGGGTTAGGTCGGCCTCCGTGGTCAGTTGTTAACACAATAAAGACTTACTTATTCTCTGAGTGCTACAACCTTGATGACATGACTGTTCGTGATTCATATGCTCTTTGATAAAATCATATGTGAACGGTCCTGCAGAGCGCCATTGGCTGAGTGGGACCTGTTAAATAACGACAACAAGTAACAAGTAAGTAACAATTTACATCTGATGAACGAAGTTATTGTGACAGAAAAGCATTAGATGAGTGTGTTATATGTGCAAAACACACCCTTTAACACCTAAGTGACCTTCTTAATGAGACGGGTGTAACACTGTAATAACACCTAAGTAACTTGTGCTAGTGAGGGAAAGTGATGTGTTAGATACACTCAAAAGTGTTTCCCAAAGTGACCTGACCTAGGAATGGAAGCAGCTGTTGCTTTCTTGCCACATTAGTACCTTGGCAAGTGCTACTTCCAGTCCCGGCCTTTTTTAGGCCAGCAGCCTCCCCAGGAGAGGGGAATGCATGGGCCGAAGCTCCTTTAGTTAATACACCTGATAACTTTAGAGGGTGTAAGATTTTCTCTGCTAACCTACTGTGGGGGTCTCATGCAGGATCCTTGGGTTCATGATGTGGTGAAGGGAAAATGTTAGAATTTGTGTCCTTACCTATTCAGACTGTGCCTCCACGTCCTCTCACCCTGTCTCGGGCGGATGATCAGACCCTGAACAATGCCTTATGTCAGTTCCTAAAACAGTCAATAGTGGAGCCTTGTTTACCTGATTATCACGGTTTCTTTTCCAATGTGTTTCTCATCATAAAGCCGGTAGGGCCGGCGAGGGTTATCCTAAACTTGACGGACCTTAATGTTCATGTGCCTTATATTATTTTTAAGATGGATACTCTGAAGGATGTGATTCCTTTAATCCTCCCTAACTGTTTTTTTATTACAGTTGATTTCAAGGACGCCTATTATTCAGTTTATGTTAGGCCTGAGGATAGGAAGTGGTTTCAGTTTTGGTGGAAGGGCTGCGCTTTTAGATTTACTTGTCTCCCTCAGGGGTTATCTTCTGCTCCTCACACCTTTACAAAGTTATTGAAACCTGTCCTCTCCCACCTTCAGTCCCTTGGAATGGTTGTGGTTTGTTATTTAGAGGACTGTCTATTTATTGCTTCCTCGGTAGAGGCCTTGCGGGCCCAGGTGTACTATGCCTTGCACTTCTTTGATTCTCTGGGTCTCACCATCAATGTGCAGAAGTCGGTCCTGGAGCCTACCCAGAGGGTTACTTTCCTTGGTGTGGTTCTCGACTCTGTTTCCATGACTGCAACTTTGCCCTCCCGTAGGAAGGAGCGCATCAGGGAAAAAGGTTTGCTCCTCCTCAACAGGGATATCACCTTACAAGACTTGTCCTCATTTATTGGTTTAGCGGTGGCTTCTGGTCCTGCTGTAGAGTTAGCTCCTCTCCGTTACAGGTACCTGGAGATTATTCGTAACAGGGGTCTTTCTTAGTCCTATGGCAATTATCATTCACGCGTTGTTTTAGATAATCATGCCCGGGAATTAGTCACTTGGTGGGTGACTAATGTAGAGTTTCAGGAGAGGTCGCTCTGTTCTTCTTCTCCAACCTGTGAGCTGTTTACGGATGCCTGCCTGACTGGCTGGGGTGCTTCAATGGGGGACGTTACAACTAGAGGTCACTGGGCCCACAAGGAACTGGATCATTTAAACTCTTTGGAGTTAAAGGCCATTCTGTTAGGCTTGCAGTCACTTTGTCGGGATAAGATTGGCTCTCATATTAGGCTTCGCTCTGACAACACCACTGCGGTTGCATGTATTGATCGATGTGGTAGCACACGACCTATGCTTCATGCTCTTACAGAACAGTTTTTTGAGTGGGCTGCTTCTAGGGGTATTACCTTGTCGGCACAGCATGTACAGGGTTTATATAATATGACAGCAGACACGGAGTCTAGAGTCAGCAGGATGGATGGTGAGTGGATGTTACAGCCGCGTTTTTTCAGGATGGTTTGTCAGCGTTTTTATACTCCTGATATTGATCTTTTTGCTACACGGATAAATGCTCAGTTACCGGACTACGTTTCTTAGAAGCCAGACTCATCTGCTATGTGCATTAATGCCTTTACCTTGGATTGGGGTGGGAAGAGTTTATATGCTTTCCACCTTTCAGTGTGATATCCAGGGCTCTCCGGAAACTGCAGGACTACGGGGTGACAGCGCTGATGATTCTCCCACTGTGGCCAACTCAGGTGTGGTTTCCGGCAGCCCTTCAGATGTTGGCAGCCGATCCAGTCTTGCTTCCGCGCTGTTCTCTGCTTTTACCGCAACAGCCAACTCTTGCACACCCTCGGGCTCGGGGGTTGGTCTTGACAGCGATGGTGCTCTCCGGGCAGCGTTCACACGTCGAGGCCTTTCGACAGAGGTTGCCCAATTTTTTCCTTCGATCCTGGAGATCTAGCACTAAGGCTCAATATGGGCCACGTATCAACAGCTGGCTGTCTTTTTGCCTCGGCAGGGAAGTGGATCCGTTTCAACCACCTGTGAATGTCCTTCTGGACTATCTGTTGTCAGAATTTAAACGGGGGACAGGCCGCGGGTACAGCTCTATGAACACTATCCGCTCTGGCATCTCTGCAGTCGCTACTATTGATGGACGTCCTGCAGGCCAACATCCTTTAGTTTCCCGTTTCATGAGGGCAGTCTTCCTGGAGGGACCGTCTTTTCCCCGCTCCTGCATTACTTGGGATCCTCAGCTAGTTCTGGATTATATATGCAGTCTGGGTCCCACGGAGGATTTGTCCTTTCCTCAGTTATCCAAAAAAATTGGTCGTTCTTATGTTCTTGTTGTCTGGCCAACGTGGTCAGACCTTGTATTTGCTGGACACAAGAAAATTGTTTGTCTCTGAGACTCAGGTTGTTTTTTGGGATTAGCGATCTGCTGAAAACTTCCCGTGACGTCAGTTAAATATGGTGACGTGAAATTGTAAGATTAAACGAGTACTTACCAAGTATGAAGTTTGATCGTAATTTCACGAACATTTAACGACGTCACAGTGGTGCACAATGCCCTCCCTCCCTGCCCTATCTATTCTCGGAGCTCACTTTGGGGCTTGGGCTCTCAGCGGTAGTTGGGGGCTGCTTCCTAAAACCTACTCTCTAAACGGACTGATGTTGGTTTGGTAGCAGAGCGTCTCATTGTGCACCACTGTGACGTCGTTAAATGTTCGTGAAATTACGATCAAACTTCATACTTGGTAAGTACTCGTTTAATCTTACAATTTGAGGGGACACAAGAAAATACTGCTTAAAGGAATTTGCTTGGAAGATACCAAAAGTAGTTTTCCCCAAAGAAGTAGAGTATAGATACTTGGAATGGACTGAAGGAAGAGGTGATAATGGCAAAGAATGTACATCAACTGAAAGAAAAACTAGACAAATATAGATACGGAGACAGGACCACAAGAGTGTAGCTCAGGCCCTGTATACTACAACTAGGTAAATACACACACACACAATTTTACTAGAAAATACAGTTTTGCATTTGTTAATATGATTACCTTCGTCATTACTCAAAGAACTGTCTGCGGTCCACTATTTCTTCCGTCTCTCTCTCTTCTTTGGTAGAGGCCTCTTGACTGGGTCTTCTTCCCCAATATCATCTTCTAAGACTGCTGCCGAGTCCGATTTCAAGTCAGAAAGGTGTGCATCAGCAGCTTCATATGTCTCTAAAATTCCAGAATATATATCAATTTATATATTTGTTTTTTATTAATGTACCAAGTAAATTCATCCATTTGTTTGTTCAATATTTATATGCCGACATGGATGAAAGCACAGAATATGAGACAGTAATTAACATGCAACTGCACAGCTTTCAGTAAATGATAGCTTTTCTATCCAAGGCACATGGCCTCTGAATCCTACATGTAGGTACATACATTCTAAACAAAATCTAAACAAAATTATTTAGGAGATCATTGATGAATAATAGAAAGATCTTTCAATTATTCATCAATGATCTCCTAAATCTGACTCAATGTCCAATCTACTCCTATGACACCACATTGCATTTTTCAACGTCGTACAACAGACGCCCAACGAGAATTAAATGACTCAAGGCGAGATGCTATAGAACGCTTAACTTCTGATCTTTCCCCAGTTTCTGATTAGGGCAGAGCAAACCTGTGGTTTTGTTCAATGCCTCAAAAACTCAATTTCTACAACTATCTACTCGACATAACCTTCCAGATAACTATCCCCTCTTCTTCAATGACACTCAACTTCCCTTCTTCTCCACATTAAACACACTCGGTCTATCCTTTACTAAAATTACTAAATCAGCTTCCAAGAAGTTAGGTCTCCTATTGCGTCTGCGTCCATTTTTCTCTCTCTCTCAGCTGCTTGCTCGGTACAAGAGCCTTATCCGCCCATGTATGGGGTATGGCTCTCATGTCTGGGGGGGCTCAACTCATACAGTTTTACTAAACATGATGAAGTCTAAAGCTTTACGCCTAATCAACTCTCCACCTCTTACTGACTGTCTTGATTCTTTAAGTCACCGCCGCAATGTTGCATCTTTATCTATCTTCTACCGCTATTTTCATGCTGACTGCTCTTCTGAATTTGCTAACTGTATGCCTCCCCCATCCCGCGGCCTCGCTGCACAAGACTTTCTACTTCTTCTGATCCTCATTCTGTCCATCTTCCTAATGCAAGAGTTAACCAGTATTTTCACTCTTTCATCCGTTACACTGGTAAACTCTGGAACTCTCTTCCTTTGTCTGTTTTTCCACCTGCATATGACTTAAACTAACCTGCTCAGAGGAGGGCGTGTTGTCACTCGCTCGCGCTAACAAGGGATACCAGATTGTATTTATCCATAACATATATTTTATTGTATTTTTGTGTGTCAACACAAGAGTTACCAGGCTATGTTTTTACCATATCAAGTATTTTATTGTGTTTTGTGTGTATTTTTGGGCAAAATTATTTAGATGGCTGAGTGTGTAGTACTCAATATAGGCGAGGGGGTTACATGTAAGGAGGGTGGAATGGTCAGGTGTGGTTCCTGTGGAATGGAGATACAATGGATGGTAAGTGAATGTAAGTTGTGCGAAGTGTTAGCTAGAAATGTAGCTTTAGAGGAAGAGGTTAAGGAAGTGAAAGTTTTGTTGGCACAGACGAAGCAACAGATGCTAGAGGTAAGTCGAGACGCTAGCGTCAGGTCACGAGCTTTAGGTCAGAGATAGTTGGATGGTTGTGGATAGGGGAGGGAAAGGGAGGGTGAGCTCTCCCTTGTGTGAGGTGGAATTTCCTTCCCTGTGTGAGGTAGAGTGTAGCAACAAGTTTTGCTTCTTAGCTACACAGGAGGAGGAAGAGGTCGTGATAGAAGTTGGAGCAGGAGAAGGGGACAGGACACCCAAGGTGAAGATAGTGAGGAGGAAGTAAGATAGGAAGGAGAGGAAGGAAGGTGGGAAGGTGAGGAAGGACAAGGAAAGGTTAGAGGGGTCGCAGGAAGTGTTAGTTCTGGATGACTCCAGGACTAGATATTTAGATGAGACCTCTTTTGAGGCCACAGGGTTAGGGGGATGACGTGTTGTCTTCCTTGGGCCGGAGTGCAGGACGTGGTAGAGAGATACAAGAGGATAGTGGAGGGGACGGGGAAAGAGGCGTTAGTGGTGGTTCACGTGGGAGTGAACGATATAGGCAGGGTAAGGTCAGAGGAGCTAGTAGATTGGTAGGTATAGGAAGCCTCTGAGGGTGGTAGGAGATGTATAGTGTCAGGGGTGCTCCCTAGACAGGGAGTTAGAGGCTGGTGACTCTCACATGCCCTCACATGGCCTCAACGAGAGGTTGATGAGGATGTGTGGGGGGATGGGGGTAGGTTTTATGGATGAGTGGAGCAAGTTCTATGGGAGACAGGAACTGTATGTCAGGGATGGTGTACACCACTTCAGTAGAAAGGGGGTGCAGGAGCTTAGTGAGTGTCTTGAGAGGGTAGTTAGGCAGTCCAGTCAGGGAAACTAAATATTGATAGAGGTAAGGGTAATAGTGACAAAGGACGGGATAAGGAGAGGAGGTACATGAACTTAATGTCTTTTATACAAACAGTGGAAGTGTAATAAATAAGATAAACACACTTAGAGGTATCGCATGTGTTGAAGAGTTAGATATTATAGGTATTACAGAAACTTGGTTAGATATTGCAGGCAAACATATCTTACCTGAAGTAGGAATAGATGGGTACACTTTTTTCCACAGGGATAGAGTAGGGAGGAGAAAGGAAGGTGTAGCACTGTACGTTAGAAACACATTAAATAGCTATGTCAATACCACAATAAAAACAGATAGGAATACGGAATCATTATGGACTGACATTATTATAGGATGGAAAATGTTTATTGTAGGGATTATATTTAGGCCTCCGGATTTAGACGAAACAGCTAGTGCACCCCTGATGCAAGAGCTTGCAAGGGCATCTAGGTATAATAATGTGTGCATTATGGGGGACTTTAATTATAGGAGAATAGACTAGGATGGTATGACAGTAGACGAAAGCTCGGAGGAATTCTTAAATGTCGTCCAGGATTTTTTTTTATACAACTTGTTAGGGAACCAACGCGACAGGGAAATATTCTAGATCTGATCTTCACGAATAATGAAACTTTGGTCAGTCAGGTTGAGATAGAAGCGAGATTTGATGTTTGTGACCACCATGGAATTAGATTCAAAATTAATGCAAAGAGGGAGGTTGAAAAAAAACACTGCTTTAGTACTAGATTTTAGAAAAGCCAATTACCTCAGACACCACCTCCAGAGTATAGATTGGTAGGGAATAGGAGTAGGCAGAGGAGGATCAAAACATTGAGGTAGAATTGCATTATAATAGCATAGTTAGGGAGATTCATACAGGGCAGGGACAGTATGTACCTAAGAGAGAAATTATCGAAAATAGATGAATAGCAGCATTAGGAGGAAAATTGGATTAAAAAGGGGAGTCTATAGGAGAATTAAAGGGGGAGAAGTACAGGTAGTAGGGCAGTATAATGACCTAGCTAGGAAAGTTAAAAAGGATATTAGGACTGCAAAGAGGAATTATGAGGTTAGGATAGCTAGAGATGCCCAGAAAGATCCAAAGGGATTCTATCAGCTGTAAAAGGCTAAAACAAAGGAAAGACTAGGACCTTTTAAAGGAATGGATGGCAGATTGATAGAAAATGATGAGGAAATTAGTAAGGAATTAAATAAATACTTCTTGTCCGTATTTTCTCAGGAAGACTCGAGTAGGGAACTGGAGCCAGTGCAGATCTTTAGGGAACATGAGGTTGATAAATTAAGTGAAATAGTCATAAGTAGGGAACTAGTTAGCAAGGAAATAGATAGACTTAAAAAGACTAAATCTCCAGAGGATTATTTTTCCGGGGATTCTTAGGGAATGTAGAGAAGAACTCGTTGAACCCATTGCGATGATTTTTAGAGAATTCCTAGACATAGGAGTAGTTCCTAGACTATGGAGGCAGGCAAATGTAGTTCCTATATTCAATAAAGGAGATAAGGCAGAACGTAGTAACTACCGCCGAATTAGTTTAACACCAGTGGTAGGCAAGATGTTAAAAGCTATCATAGCAAGAGCAATTAGAAGACATTTAGATGAACACCAGCTAATTAGACATGGTCAACATGGTTTTAACAAGGGGAAGTCATGCCTGACAAATTTATTATCCTTCTATAGGAAAGTATTTGAAACCATTGATAAGGGGCACGAGTATGATATAGTTTATTTGGACTTCAGTAAAGCCTTTGACAGAGTACCCCATAGGAGGCTGTTAAGTAAAGTTAAGGCTCATGGCATAGATGGGAAGGTACTAGAATGGATTAGGGGATGGCTTACTAGTAGGGAACAGAGGGTACAGATCAATGGGAAGAAATCAGAATAGAGTTATGTCACTAGTGGAGTACCACAGGGTTCAGTACTAGGACCGTTGTTATTCATAATCTGTATAAATTACTTAGAGACAGGAATAAATAGTGATATCAGTAAAGTTGTCGATGACACAAAGATAGGAAGACCCGTAAAGAATTTAGATGATGCAGGATGTTGCAGGATGACATAAATAGGCTGTACGAGTGGTCAGAGAAATGGCAGATGCAGTTTAATGTTAACAAGTGTAGCCTTATGAGCGTAGGTAAAGGTAATAGGCCTGTAGACTACACATTAAAAGACAATACCTTAGGAAGGTCATATAGTGTGAGGGACTTAGGAGTTCAAATAAGTAGTGACTTGTGCCCCAGGTAACAGTGTATTATACCTAGAAATAGGGCCAACAAGCAAGATACTGGGATTTATTAGGTGTGTGACAAATAGGAGTTCTGAGGTCATTCTCAGGTTATATTTAGCGCTAGTCAGACCCCACCTAGATTATGCAGCTCAATTTGGGTCCCTTTATTATATAAAAGATATAGGCTCCTTGGAGGCAGTCCAGAGAAGAATGATCAAGATGATTCAGGGGCTGAAAATTTTACCCTACAAAGATAGAGAGGAGGGCAAGATGGGATATGATTGAGGTTTTCAAATGGGTAAAAGGAATTAATAAGGGAAACATTGATCAGGTTTTAGAATTTAGTAGTCAGGATAGGACACGTGAAAATGGGTACAAGCTAGAAAAACTTAGATTTAGGACAGACATAGGTAGATATTGGTTCACTAACAGAGTCATGAACGATTGGAATAGGCTGGGTAGACATGTAATAAGTGCTGAGTCAATAGGTAGCTTTAAAAGACGGTTGGATCAGAGTATGGATAGGGATGACAGGTGGGATGGCTAAATATTGGATTATTCCAATGGTGGGAGACAAGGTACTGCCTCGTCTAGGTCATTAATTGACCTCTTGCAGTCTCCTCAATTCTTATGTTATGTTCAAAAGGGAAGTGTCAAGATACCTCTCACACTAAATTGGATTTCCCCCTATGTCTATATTTCTCTTACTGTCCTCTTTACAGGGTCTGGCGACAAGCGGGATTTTTTTTTTAAACTTATTTTTGTTTTTCCTTAGCCAGTACCCTTTTAATGTAAAAAACAAACAAACAAAAGAAGCACCTATTATACGGGAAAACGGATGAAAGGTTGCAAAGCTCTCGAAGCCTAAAACAATTTAACGAGTGGCTTTGTAACAGAGGTGAAGCTAAAAAAAAAACATGGGAATAGAATTCCTATATTGGCTATGGTAAGTAAATAATCATCTTAAGACATGAATGGATTAGCGATCTAAGTAAATCCAACATATAAGGTAATGGCACTAGTTTCCGGACAGCTTAGGAAAATAAATGTTTTTTTTTTAGATTTTGCCTTGTAACTTGTTCCAGTTTCAATCATTTGGAATTATAAGGACCCATATATGGAAAGAAGAAGTCATCAGCTTCCATTTACCCAGACAGCACATACACATGGAACCCACATGGAATTTTCATGAGTAATGGTGGTATTGGTGGGCATGGTTAGGGGATGGGGAAATGCATGGTTTTCATATGGGACTCAGGTGGGTTTCCCACATAAGTAAACATTTTTCTATAGTGATATAACAGCACAGAAAATTGTCTGAACGACCGAGAAAATAAACTTAGAGATAAATATTAAAAAAAAATGTACACGTGATTTGGCAGACATATGATTCATGGGTACAACGTGGGATCTATGTGGGTTTCCCACACAGATATTTTTTTTTTTCATAATACTGCAACAATGAAATATATTGTCAGAAATTATCTTGGAGGCATATGCAATTCCTTTAAGATTTATATGGTACGTGTTTGGTGGATGAATATGGGTGTAACATAGGACCAATATGGGCTTCCCACAATGGTATATTACAACTGTATGAGTGCTTAATTTTTTTTGTAGGCAAGAAAAGCAGGCAATTGGTGCAGACTGTAATTGAATCACCGCCGATTATATATTTTTTATCATTCTACACTCCATTACAACACTACCTACTGTATCCTTGCCTCTATGCTCCTAATCCTTACACACTCATCACCTTGTAATACCATCAAACACCATTCATTAACTCACTAATATCAAATTCAAACTTTTAATATGTAGACCAAGAAAAAAAAAAAAAGAATTCAAATCTCCCGCAATATCTCGTGGTTAGAAAGACGTGCCATGATTGATTGGTTGTGCTGGGAGGGAGGTGTAATCTGGCTTGTGATTGGCTGGTGGGATTTAAGGCCTCTTCTATTTGTTCTCAATAATCTACTCCGGATTCTGCTCCGAATCCGATTAATTGGGATTAATTGGGTACAAATAGAACAGCAGAATCTGTTTTGGATTCGTTGGATCAAAACAATAACAACGAGAGGCCAGTCGCTGCCCAGCCGTCACACTAGTCACTTCACCGAGGAAGTGTTGAGAGTTACAACTTTCATTTCCTGATGCATTTAGGGTGACAGCGGCATTCTTAATTATCACCAGCCTACTTATTGTACAATAAAAAATCTTTATATAACTAAATGTGTTATTGAAAACACCATTAGATTCTTGAAAAGTAGATTCAAGTCTGATGAACCTCAAGATTAACCTTGACAATGTTACACCTATTATTTCTTTACAAATACTGCTCCACCTCTTTATTATAAATATACTATACATAGTGTACTCAACATATCTGTGAAGGTTTCTGGCGGTGCTCACCATTTTTTATCTCGCAAAACTTCTTTGAAATTATGATAGGTTATGTTAGGTTGGTTAGATTATGTCAAGTTATGGTTATGTTGAAGTTGTTAGGTTACGGTTAGGTTATGGTTAGGTTCAGTTAGGTTCGATTATATAAGATTTTTTACATTTTATCACCCGGAAGTTAGGGTTCGCAAATTAGTTTTTTTGGGGGTTTGGGTATTAAAATGTAAAAATCTTATGTAACCGAACCTAACTGAACCGCACCTAACCTAACTTAACATAACCATAACATAACTGCAAACTAACCTAACAACCTTAACCTAACCATAACTTAACCTAACTTAACCAACATAACATAACTTCAAAGACGTTTTGCGAGGTAAATAATGATAAGCACCCCCTAACACCTTCACAGATGTGTTGAGTACACTATGTATAGTATGTAAGACTTCATGTATATAATAAAGAGATGGAGCAGTAGTTGTAAAGAAATACCCCTTATTTTTATATATGTCTAATCTGTAGCGCCGATAGGCTTTCCCTGGTTAGGTTAGATTTGGGTAAAACTTTACTTTTACATCCAGCCAAAAAACCTTACAATCCCACATGTCCTCATGTTTATTGGGAGAAGATGGGGAATGGGGATATCTTATTAACTATTTATTTGGGACGATAATGAGTGTCAGAATCATTTGTGTATATCAATGTAGAGTAGAGCTTCCCCTTAACCAAAATAAACTTTGGGGATATCTTATTTAACTATTCATATGCTACGGTTATACATATTTTTGCAAACATTTATGCAGAATTTTTGTACCATTTAATCTCTTTCACGTACAAGTAAATTGTTTTCTTGGGAGTATATATCAAAATTCAAAGAAAATAAATAACCCGGTTAGAGGCTGCTGTTATATCTCCTTCGTTTCTGGTATTCATCACCATTATTATACAATTTTAAGCCTACAGTAGTATTTCTGAAACATTTTTCTACCACTTAATATCTTTCTCGTATATATACACTGTTTTTATTGGAGGTATATATTAATAATAGATTCCGAGAAGAGGCTGCTGTTATCTATCTCCTTTGTTTTTTATATTCATCACCACTATTATACAATTCTGTGCCTACAGTAACATTTCTACAATATTTCTCTACCGCTTACTATCTTCCTCGTATATATACACTGTTTTATTGGAGGTATATATCAATATTAACTTCTGAGAAGAGGCTGGCTCAGGCTGGTGCAAAAAACCCGCGAACGAGTGTCGTCTGCTATAACCCACCTCCCAAATCAGATTCGACGGATTCAGGAATCTGTTACAGATCACGGGTTAAGATGGTAAATAGAACACGATTTCGCGGCTAAGCCCCGCCCAGAGCGGCCAAGTCCCACCCAGATTCAGTGATCTGAAACGGATTCACGCAAATAGAAGAGGCCTTTAAAAGCAGTCTTTAATCCGTGGATGGATGTTCAGGCCGCAGGAAGACGTACATGTCCTATATGACAACTTTTTCTATGAAGGTAAGTGTTTCCCGCCGTTCCAAGTGCATTAAAGTGTACATTAATACTTTATCTATTAGTGAGGGAAGCGGGGAGGAGATGAATAAGGGGGAAGGTGATGAAAAGAGGTGACATGTGTGAGGTAGAGTTTTATAAAAAGTACTCTTTGCATAGCATCTTAAATAAACTAAATTGTGGTCTTATATATTGGTTACAGGTGAATGTTCTTGGTGAGATTGGAGGGAGGAGCATTGATGAATGTGTGAAGCAGAAAGACAGTCTACACTGAGTGACTCCCAACCCAATTCCAGTCACAATATAAACACAACTGTCATTTTATTTTACTTCCAAAATCATATTGTGTTTTTGAAGAGTTATGTTAATGTGGAAAAAAATAGTAATTCCATTTTGAAGTACGTATATAGCAATAAAGTTAAGTTGAATTGTTTGATTATTATTCACATAACTTTGAGATAAGTAGCCTATAGGCCATTAAATCAATGGCAATAATACCATTACTAAAGGGTTTTTGACAGTCACTGATAAACAGAAAGCAGTGGAAGTCTTTTACATTATACGAGTATACCCATAACCGTGTCCTCCAATGAAACAGTGATGTTAGTATTTAAAAAGTACATGCAGCATATCTAGAGTTTTCTCTGACGTTCACTTTCTGTTGAATTGCTTAAAGCCCAATATTAATGCCACTGCTTTCTGTTTTACAGTGATTATGTCAAAAGCTTTTTATCAGTGATAATGCACCAAATAAATGCGATACATCCCCATAAATTCAATAGCATGCCCATGCCCATTGCCCACACAATACCCATCCCACCCATATCCCACGTTTAGCCCACTTGGGCAGCCCAACTGAAACCCACCTGAATTCCGCGGCCAAATTTATCTGGGCCCTATGTGGGCAGCCCACATGGGGCCCATAAAGTAGCCCATAAAGGATCCACATGGGTCCCATCATCCAGTGCTGGCTGGGTTGTGGGTTCAGAATGTGAATTCAATGATTCAGAGACAAGTTATTAAGCCCTGTGAGAAATCGGACCCCAGCTAGGAGGATATTACGTGAGTTCAGGTTAATGCTAGGTTGGGTTAGTTCGATTATTTTTCGAAGATACTTAAAGTTCGATTAGGTTATGTTGATTTAGAAGATATCATGTTTATTTATTATCGTACATCACTGTTTCGTCTTCTCCCACTCAATGTGCCATATGGCCTTTGTTGCCTGGCACATTTCCCCCCCCCCCCACATTACAATTCTCCCACTCAAAAAACCCGATTTTCCACAGGTCCCCAGAGATTGTTGGGGATGAGGGATTGGCATAATTTGAAAAAGAAGCATAACTTTAAAACTAGCCATTTGCGACGAAAAAGAAGTAGAAAATCTATAAATTCTCTACATGTATCACCAGATACACAAAAGGCACATCACAAAATCGTTGAGTGAAACTGTAAATTGATCGTCATTAATTTATCAAAAAACATCGCGGAATACATTTGTGTTGAATAAATTAATTTCTTTTTATATAAATGACACTACATACCGGTAGGGAAATGTTTAGAGCACACGCGGGTGTGCTCACATTTTTCGTCAAAATCAGCCCTTGAAATATTAGTAAATTATTTCGCTCACCTTTTCGTAGTATTTCTGCGTGTTCTGGGCCCTCCTTCTTGGGACGACTGTTGCAATTAACTACTGCACAGTAAGACATTTTTGAAGAATTAATTTAGCTATATACCATTACACAGTAACAGAGCGTTGTGCTCCAAAATGTCGGCATGATTCTCTCCAGCAAAAGTGACGTCACGCGCAACCTCTTGTTTTTTTTCTCTCTTTCTCTCTCTCTCTCTCTCTCTCTCTCTCTCTCTATATATATATATATATATATATATATATATATATATATATATATATATATATATATAGAGAGAGAGAGAGAGAGAGAGAGAGAGAGAGAGAGAGAGAGGTGAACACACAGAGCGTCTTGAGTGGTTGGTGTCTTTATTTTAACATCAACCACTCGAGACGTTCTGTGTGTTCATCTCTACATAACCCAAGAACTTCCCAACCCTGTATATATATATATATATATATATATATATATATATATATATATATATATATATATATATATATATATATATTACCAAGTCTTCTGCATAACTTTCATTCAGTCTTTTTCATGTTCCATCTAGTTTTACTCCTACTCATATGGAACCCAGTCCATACATTTATCACACGCTAGTGACGCTACTGCTCTAGTGATGTGCGGTATCGAAAAAATATCGGTATTTCGATATACCGGATACCGGTGTACATCCCTATATTGGTCTAGTAGGCTACTATAAAAAAAATTGTTTTAACAGTCACCTCCTTCTTGCATACACTGCAGTCACTCTGATACATCTCAATTTAAAACAGAGGAATTCCACAGATTCTTGCGAGGAAGCAGCACAACACGTTCAAAATCCCGGCAGGCCGCAGTCCACAGCCAAACCTTTGTAAGGATTGTCCTCGTCCAAACTCCGAGGTTCGTCTATGTATCGGGACTTCTGAAATGATATATTATTTATCTAATTCTCTTTTTATGGTGATTTTTTTCTTCCGGTTTTTCTATTCGTATTTTTGATGGATTTTTAAAATGGAGTTGTTTTGGCTAGATTGCAAAAATACTGTATCTGTCGCGCAGCAACCGCCATAATCAAGGCGCCAACTGCGTCTTTCTTTGTTAGAGACGTGAGGTGTAGGAAGGCGAGGTGTACGTGAAGCTACGCGGTAGCCTTTCTACTTCTAAATATTGGTATGTACCCTATAGAGTATACTGTTGCCAATTAACAAATTACATTCACCCTCTAGAAACTATAGACCTTATTTTTAATGTTAAGTTATCGTTGGTAGCTGAATAATAAGAGTAGAAATGACTGCCGGTTTTAATGGCGGACATCAGTCTTGAAATTAATGCCGTAATGAATACACACATACAAACGTTGTGTGTGAGTCCATAACAAGGTATTGTGTTCCAGGACTGTTTGGTAAGTTGTACCAATGTTAGTTGCTGTGTTAAAGGCAGTGAAGGTGTGTGGTCTTGATACAAATAATAAGGCGTGGTAATGCAGTGGCCTAATGCGACTTAACCATCCTGTCATTGATGTTTTAGTATCTACACACTTTAAACTACCTTTATACGCTCTCTATCTTTCCTTCATTTCTCTTTGGCAGGACGAAGTGTTCAATGTGCCTAACCACAATGAGTTAACCTTCCCTGCACTGCCAGGACGAAGTGTTCAATGTGTCTAACCACAATGAGTTAACCTTCCCTGCACTGCCAGGACGAAGTGTTCAATGTGCCTAACCACGATGAGTTAACCTTCCCTGCACTGCCAGGACGAAGTGTTCAATGTGCCTAACCACAATGAGTTAACCTTCCCTGCACTGCCAGGACGAAGTGTTCAATGTGCCTAACCACAATGAGTTAACCTTCCCTGCACTGCCAGGACGAAGTGTTCAATGTGCCTAACCACAATGAGTTAACCTTCCCTGCACTGCCAGGACGAAGTGTTCAATGTGCCTAACCACAATGAGTTAACCTTCCCTGCACTGCCAGGACGAAGTGTTCAATGTGCCTAACCACAATGAGTTAACTTTCCCTTCATTGCCGGGACGAAGTGTTCAATGTTCCTAACTATAATGAGTAAACCTTCCCTTCATTGCCGGGACAAAGTGTTCAATGTGCCTAACCACAATGAGTTAACTTTCCCTTCACTGCCAGGACGAAGTGTTCAATGTACCTAACCACAATGAGTTAACCTTCCCTTCACTAGCAGGACGAAGTGTTCAATGTTCCTAACCACAATGAGTAAACGTTCCCGAAAAATTTTACATCACCATAATGGCGTTTGTTTACGTCTACGTATCGGGACTGTCCCTCGTCCAACTCCCTTCTTTTGGTCATAGAGAACATTTGATAGCTTCTATATTAATGGTGAAATGGTGAAGATGTAAAATAAAACCAACCTTCCCTTCACTGGCAGGACAAAGTGTTCAATGTTCCTAACCACAATAAATAAACCTTTTCTTCACCGGCAGGACGAAGTGTTCAATGCTCCTAACCACAATAAGTAAACCTTCCCTTCACCGGCAGGACAAATTGTTCAATGTTCCTAACCAAAATGAGTAAACCTTTTCTTCACCGGCAGGAGAAAGTATTCAATGTTCCCTAACCACAATGAGTAAACCTTTCTTTCACCGGCAGGTCAAAGTGTTCAATGTTCCTAACCACAATGAGTAAACCTTTCCTTCACCGGCAGGACAAAATGTTCAATGTTCCTAACCACAATGAGTAAACCTTCCCTTCACCGGCAGGATAAAATGTTCAATGTTCCTAACCACAATGAGTAAACCTTTCCTTCACCGGCAGCACAAAGTGTTCAATGTTCCTAACCACAATGAGTAAACCTTTCCTTCACCGGCAGCACAAAGTGTTCAATGTTCCTAACCACAGTGAGTAAACCTTTCCTTCACCGGCAGGACAAAATGTTCAATGTTCCTAACCACAATGAGTAAACCTTCCCTTCACTGCCATGACAGTGTTCAATGTTCCTAACCACAATGAGTAAACCTTCCCTTCACCAGCAGGACAAAGTGTTCAATGTTCCTAACCACAATGAGTAAACCTTCCCTTCACTGGCAGAACAAAGTTTCAACACTAATGAACCACTGAGTAAACCTTTCTTTTTCTTATTTTCATTCAATCATATCAAAGTGTCAAGGTTAGCTAGCCAGAATAAGTAACGGTAATTATTTTACAACTTCACAAGAGTGCACCTTGATTTAAATAACAACACTTTTCGTATAGATTTTGATGCATTTCAAGTGATTTTGACATTCATTTTCATCGTAAATCCATACACTCTAAAATATCCTCATCAGCCCTAACAAGATGAAATAGCTGTAGTGACTTACTCTCAAAGCAAGGTGCCAGAATCACTTAACTTAACCTAACGTATGATAGTATAGAGTACATTTTTTTCATTATCCACCGTGTTTTCTATGTGAAATGAATAGTTGGGTCGAAGCTGTTGTGGGTTGCACCTAAATCACTGACAATATATAAATACCTAATTTGGATTATAAATTGATTAATTTTATATGAGGACAAATTGAATCATTATTTCCTTCCGCAGCAGAAGTGCAGAAGAACATGGATCCAAGTGGAGGGAAAGGTGCAGAGGGCCGTGCAAGAGGGCGGTCCAGGGGCCAGCAGCAGATATCCTCGACAGATGCTCCGGCACTGTCTAGGCAGCCGGCTCCCCATTCACGTCCGGTTGGGGATCCGAGTCAGGTTTGTGTCCTTATGGTGAGATGCAATAGGAGTGGATGGATGGTTTATACTGGAGGATGTAAATGAGGCCACTGTTGTTTAGTTTAGTGTACCTTGCTTTCCAATAACTCTGGCAACATGTTCAGGTGAGGTAAGGCACAAGGAAGGAGGCAAACACAGATCTGATGACATACCAAGGAAGAAAACAGTTTGTGGATCACAAATACAGAGAGTGAGTTGTGAGCCATTGTACAAAGCCATACTAAAGCAGGCA
Organism: Cancer borealis; assembly: GCA_036785275.1. Lineage (NCBI taxonomy): Eukaryota > Metazoa > Arthropoda > Malacostraca > Decapoda > Cancridae > Cancer > Cancer borealis. The sequence goes on from JAXIVD010004048.1 coordinate 30,514, forward strand.
GGGTCATGTAATAAAAACTGTTATAAGCCGTGCATGAGGTGGTGTTGAATCTCATAAGCAAGGGAGATGAAAATGGAGTCAAATCACCGGAGGGAGAAGGAAGAAGGTAATGACAGGGAGAATGCTTGGGAAGGAGGAGCTGAATCTAATTAATTTTGAGGCAGAGGTTGATGAGCCATGTGGTATAACCCCAACCTTTGCTTTTTAGCTGGTTCAGCCTGGCCTAGCGGTATCTGGAAATCCCGAAGAGGGTGATGGGATGGGCCGTGCCAGAGGACGTAGTAGCCGTCTAGGAAATGAGGGTGTGGGGAGTAGACCACTTGCCCAAACAGAACGTGTGAGTATTGTCATTGGGTTTTCTTGTAATATTAACATAAATTCCAGATTTTCCAAAGCTTTTTCCAATTACTTCCTACAATTGTATTTAAAATGTGAAAACACTATAACACAAATACAGTACTAAATTATAATATCTAGTACTATATTTGAATACAATAAAAAATATTTTTATAATATGAAATTATATATATATATATATATATATATATATATATATATATATATATATATATATATATATATATATACTATATATATATATATATATATATATAGTTATACTATATATATATATATATATATATATATATATATATATATATATATATATATAATATATAATATATATACATATATGTACTATATATATTAGCTGTGGTGAAGCCTGCAAGTATACTTTCACCATATTTTCTGCAACTCATGAAAGGTGACTGAAAGGGATGAAACAAAGTGTCTGGGAAGCTGCCCTCTATTCTATCTTATGAAAAGACAGGATACAGAGGTATAGAGGAAATTAATGTCTCCTTGAACCCTAAATGTCTTGTCTTGGCAACCCACTTTGAAATGGAAATATAAGCCAGGTAGATAGATAATATAATGAATTAGATACAGTGGAACTTCGGTTTTTGTGATTAATCCATCCAAAAAAGTCTGACGAAAACTGAAACAATATTATTTCCCATAAGAAATAATGTAAATTCAATTAATTTGTTCCAGACACCCAAAAATATTAACAAAAAATACACTTTATAGAGAATAACTATAGTTTTACATACAGAAAACAATGAGAAATAAATATAAATGACTAATGAGATGGATAAATGAACATTTAACATCACTTTTACCTTTACTCCTGTTGGCGTATGGAAAATGGCGAAGAGGGGGAAGGGAGGAGGAAAGATTATTGTTTGGAAGGGGAATCCCCCTCCACAAGGACTTCAGGTATCAAGCCCCCTATCCAGGGTTACTTCCCTTCTTTGTCTTGTACTGGCACTAGGACCAACTTGAGTCACTGGACCCCTATCGCACAAAAAATCTGTCCAGGGAGGTCTGTTTCTGGCGTCTCTTACAATTTGCCAAAATTGGAACTAGGCATTGTCATTGAACGTGTTGCAGACATGGCTTGCAACAGTTTTCTTTGGGTGATATTCCTCCACAAAACTTTGCACCTCACTCCACTTTGCACACATGTCCTTAATCACTGAAGAAGGCACATTCTCCCCTCGCTTCCTCCTCTGAAGCAATTTCCTGAGCTGCCGTCTTTTGGTGTTCCAGTTGAAGGTCTTGCAGCTCTTCAGTGGTTAGTTCTTCCCTGTGGTCGTCCACCAACTTTTCCACATCCTGGCCACTCACATCCAACCCCATGGACTGCCCCAAACAGACAATAGATTCCACAACAGGCGTAGGGTAGTCAGGACTCAAAATCCTTCTCGAGGACACCGTCTGGCCACAATTTTCTCCAAGCAGGGTTCATTGTCCTGGGAGTCACTCCCTGCCAAGCCTTATCTATAAGACTTATGCAATTGAGGATGTTGAAGTGATTCCTCCAGAACTCTCCTAGGATCAATTCAGTGTCCGAGGTCACTTCACTTCACTTCACCTTTGAAACAGTGCTTTAGTGTTGAGTTTTTTGAAGTTTGAAATGACCTGGTCCATGGGCTGGATGAGAAGAGTGGTATTAGGGCGCAAGAATTTCACTGTGATGAAATTAAACTCCTCCAACAATTGGTTTTCCAAGCCTGGAGGATGAGCAGGAGTATTGTTCATTACCAGGAGGCACTTGAGTGGCAATTAATGTTCCAGGAGGTATTTCTTCACACTCGGACCAAACACTTATTGACACACAATGAAAATTTGCCTCGTGACCCATGCCTTATTGTTAGCCTTCCACATCACACACAATTTACTCCTAATGACATTGTTTTTCTTAAACACTTGGGGATATTCAGACACCAGTAAAGGCTTCACTTTGAAATCCCCACCAGCAACAAAACAGTTAGCCTATCCTTCATAGGCTTGTGTCCTGGCAGTGCCTTTTTCTCCTGCGTGATGTAGGTCCCCTTTGCCATTTTCTTCTAAAAGAGGCTTGTTTCGTCACAATTGAATGCTTGCTGGGGGAGGAATCCTTCACCCTCTCCGTACTCCTTGAATTCATCAACTAATTTTGCCCCACGTTTGTCCAAACTTGCAGCCTCACCATGCTTTACCACACTGTGCATGCCAGTTTCTTGAATTTGTCGAACCAGCCTCTGCACTCGTTCCAGGCATTATGTTTGTGAGATTCGCATGCAACAGCCTTTTCGCAAATTATCGCCTCTGAAACATTCCCGCTAACTTCTCAACATCTTTGATTGTTTGAGATCTCTGTTTCGTTAGCAGATTTACCCCTTTTGCAACATCAGCTTCCTTGTTTTGTTTTTTTATATTTTATTTATTTATTTATTTATTTTTTCAGGGTGAAACTGATCGTTGATGTGGCGTACGTCACTTTCATACTTTGCTATCGTGTTTCTCGCCTTCTTTATCACTTGGAACTTTCTTGGGCCCCATGGTAACTTAATTAGTAGTCACACTCAATAAAAAAGCACAAAAAACAATGGATTATTACGAAATGTTTTGGATGAACTCATGCTCACACCACGAGAAACAAAGGCAGACTGAGTCACGAACACGTGGGATGTTTTGCACGGCTGGCGCTCGCCATTTTTGCCATATGCGATAAAATAAAAACAATAGCGATAATTGTATCACATCGGCGAGTGTTGTTTGTGACAATATATTGTATTCTGTATCCTGTAACAATTTAGCTACAGTTTTTTATTATTATTATTATTATTTGGTTACAAAGTTGGCTACAAGTTTTAAAGCTCCAAAGCGAGCCCTGTTTTGTGTGGGCGCTTGATAGACATGGGCATGATAAGCTAATATAATTATGAATTGATTTTGTTTATTGTCCTGATTTTTTTTTTTTATGATTTGATTAGGATTATTATTGTTTTCTGATTATGATTTTATTATGATTTTTACATTTTTATTATTTTGGATTATGATTAAATTTTTTTTATTGCACGGTAATGATTATGACTAGATTATTATTATAATCATGTTAGATTGTGATTACTTGTTTGTATTAATATCAATATATATACCACTGTCCACTGGGCTGTCAAGAAGGTTAAAGATTGATAGCTCAGTGGTCAGAACACTGTCGTCCTGTATGTAAGGCCTACTCTACAAGCGGCCCCTACATAAGTCCATACATCATTTCTTGTGCGTGACCATGAAACATGAAGGGGTTCAAGTTTAATCCCTTCATGTTTAATTGTTAAACAATTTTGACCATAGTAAAATTTAATTTTTGAAAGTGGACATTTTTTCCCAATATTTGCTCCTGCATTCAGTTATAGAGCCGAAGATATAATTTTTGGTGTGTTAAATCTTTATAAGTCATAGTGTTTTGTATTTTATCCAGAACATTTTTATTTACAGAACTTTTTCTTTTATATATAAAAATGGATAAAACTTCACAATCAGAACTGAGAGCATCAGTTCAAGTAAATAGTCATCTTTCAGATTAGATACCGGTACCTCATTGGCCAATAACCACTTCTGGCTCATGTCAAGTTCAATTTTCTTTTGATCTGTGCTACAAGCTACTGCAAAATGATGACTACATGTATAGTTATTGGGATTTTAATGGGTTAATCCAATGTGCTCGTCCATACGACTTGACTTTAATAATGATAAGCCTAATAATAATAACAGTCAAATAGTTATCTTCATGTGAGTATGGAAGTTTGATGTCTTACGAACACAGTGTTTGCACTTTAATTTAACTTGACTATTTGGATCAGCAGTAGAGGAGCCATGAAAATGATCAAGTATTGGCTGGCTCATAGTGACAGTAAAGGTGTCTGATAGCCTGTTGCGTGTCAGGGACTGTAGTGACTCCCTCAATCACTTAAGAGAACAAATAGCCAGGTTCATAACAGACAAACATGTGCATACACGGATGGTAGCATGCCTGTCACACATGCTGGAACAAGTATGTCCATCACTCATGTACCAAAGAGAAATTTGATAATTAATAAGATCATTGATTATTACTAGGAAATTTTTGATTATGATTATTTTTAAATTGTTGATTAGATTATGATTATATAATTTTCCAAGAAACTGATTATGATTACCTAATCACGACCATGGCTTATTAATTGGTATGCACCATTTTCAACTAAGAAGAATGGGACAAAATTTTGATGAAATAAGTTGTCAAAAACTGAGGTTTGACGGTAATGCAAAACTTAGTGTTTGAATTAAGTAATTTCTTTTTTTGTTGGTACTTTGTTTGGAAGAAAATATAATTGCACTCTTTCAGGAAGGGAGAGCAGGATATCGTGGGAAGGAAAGGATTGGGGAAGGGAGGTCCTCAGCCAGGCAGAGAGATGTGGCAGAAAGTGTGGCCGCCATGAAGCTGCAAGGTGGCAGTGATGATAGTGGTGAGGAGGGTGTGTCTACTGTATGTATGTATATATAGAGAAAGAGCATTTATATCCATTTAATTGCCATATTTTGTGTCTGTTGCTCTTAATGTGTGGTTATGTGTAAGAGATATTTAATACTGCTAATCCTACATACCTAATTAAGCTATACAAGCTAACATTGTTCCCTTTTGTGTGTGCCATTCAACAGATGACAATGGTAATGGACAGTCGGTGGGCCGCGGGGTAATGAGAGGCAAGAGGGACATCAGACACATTGTGTGGACCAAGCCGAGTACTGTTACTGTGAAGAAAGGTGAAGTAGTTCAACGACTGCACTTGTGGCAACTGGATTGGGGATTTATATATATATATATATATATATATATATATATATATATATATATATATATATATATATATATATATATATATATATATATATATATATATATATATATATATATATATATATATATATATATATATATATATATATATATATATATATATATATATATATATATATATATATATATATATATATATATATATATATATATATATTCATTCAAGGGATGCTGGCTAAGGGACAACAAAAATACGTAAAAGAATCCAGCTTGTCACCAGACCCTGTAAAGAGGACAGTAGGAGTTTGTATTTTGTAATTACTATAAAGGTTCAGGACTGGTATGGCTGTGTTACTGATGAAGGAATGGATGTAGGGTTGTGTGTGTGCTGTGTTGTTGACGGGTGTGTTGTGTTGGGCACCTCAGGTACGTGTGGACAGGTGGTGCCTTTGTGTAGCAACCACTTTGCTTTGACCAAGATGGAGGGACTCCAGACATGCCTCTACCATGTCTACTTCAGGTGGGTGCAGCTAAGATTTTTTTTTTCTCTCTCTCTCTCTCTCTCTCTCTCTCTCTCTCTCTCTCTCTCTCTCTCTCTCTCTCTCTCTCTCTCTCTTCTCTCTCTCTTTCTCTTTCTCTTTCTCTTTCTCTTTCTTGCTCTCTCTTTCTCTTTCTTGCTCTCTCTCTTTCTTGCTCTCTCTCTTTCTTGCTCTCTCTCTTACGCTCTCTCTCTCTCTCTCTCTCTCTCTCTCTCTCTCTCTCTCTCTCTCTCTCTCTCTCTCTCTCTCTCTCTCTCTCTCTCTCTCTCTCTCTCTTTTTATTTAAACTCATATCAATCATTACGCTCTCTCTCTCTCTCTCTCTCTCTCTCTCTCTCTCTCTCTCTCTCTCTCTCTCTCTCTCTCTCTCTCTCTCTCTCTCTCTCTCTGCCTGGGTAAGAGGAAAAATAAGATAAAATACAAAATGCCAATGATACAGTACTTCTGCTTGCCCCTAAAATAAGTTCTAGTTTAGTTCTTGGAAAGACTGATTTAAAGTGTAACCAAAAACTTCGTGGCCCATTTTGTTCTCTCTCTTACTCCCGCCTCAGGAATACGTGATGCTGCCTTCTGACGACAGAGATAGCGCAGGGGATTGCATCATGCTAGATAATATAATCAAATCTTGCGATTCAATCTTGACTTTGCTTTTTTATTTATTTATTTATTTATTTATTTTTTATTATTTATTATTTTTTTATTTATTATTTTTTATTATTATTATTATGATTACTATTATTATTATTATGATTATTATTATTATTATTATTATTTTCCTTCCCAAAACCACAAATGAGAAATATGACTAAATTATATATATATATATATATATATATATATATATATATATATATATATATATATATATATATATATATTTTTTTTTTTTTTTTTTTTTTTACTAGCCTAGGAACGTAACTTCTAACAAGTTTGGGATGGCCCTCCTCTCTATTCTCTCATAGGAAAAATTAGGGAGCAGTGAGGGAGGAAGAGTTTGATATCACCTTTTAATGGGAATATACAGTGATGGATAGAGTTTGTACAATTTAAGGTTTTACGTAAGAGGCTTACAAGACCTTATTGTTGTAGTTGTGATTATTATTTTGTTTACAAAGTGAAACGTTTAGGTATGCACTCATTTAAGGTCATTATTGTTACAGCCCAGATGAAGACCGAACTCATGTAAGGAAGAAGCTGTTGGCACAACACAGTAACAAGTTGGGAGGCTACATTTTTGATGGCATGAAGCTTTGTATGGCACAAAAGCTGGGATCTGAGGTATGCTATTTGTGTATATCTCATAAGTTTGAAATTTGAAGATGTTTTGTAATTTCAGTTTCATAAATTGTAGTTTGTCTTTTTTCACTTTGAACTTGTCAGTTTGTAATTTCAACGTCATACAGTGACAACATAATTATGATGGGAGATTTCAACTGCAAAGAAGTTTGCTGGTAAGCATATACTGGAGGAGGAGAAGAATCATGGGTTGGTATATTGTTGGATTTTGTAATGAATAACATTATGACTCAGTTGATTAAAGAGAACACAAGACTTGGAGATAATGGAGAACCATCAAGACTACATCTACTATTAACAAAGGAACTGGAAGTAATTAGAAAAGTAAATTACCAGTGCCCACTAGGAGAAAGTGACCAGGGAGAAGGGAAGCAGATAGTCCATGCTTTCACACCAATTTGAGAATGCTTAGCAGCATTTTCTACCTCATGCAAGAAACCAAAGTCACATTAAAGCAGACATTCTGCTTTTCAGTCCTGTATACTTGTCTTCTCACCACACACTTGTAGTAGGTGACAAAGGTTGTGGTAAAGCTGAGCAAGGGAAATGTTTGTTTGACATACAGCATCAATTTAAAGTTTAATGCAGAAAACTCCTCAATAAGCGAAATTTTTTTCCCCTTCAGTCCTACATAACCATCATGATGTAACAATTAGTATTATGGCTGAAGAAGGGATATATTGTCTTTTCAGAGTACCAGTTTATACTTTATATGTAAGAAATCAAAGCTTCATTGAATCCCAACACTTCTTTTCCATCCTGTTTGTCTTCTTCCCATCACAAATAAAGGTGACGGAATTTGTGTCCAAGCTTGAGGAAGGCGATGTCACCTTCCAACTCAAGGTTAAGTTCATCAAGGAGGTGAACTTCATAGATTCTGAGTACCTGCAGCTCATGAACATTCTGATGCGGCGATGCATGGAGCATCTCAACCTGCAGCTCCTCGGCAGAAATTACTACAATCCCAATGCTGCAATAAAGGACGAGAAGTATAAGTAAGCATTCTCTCTCTCTCTCTCTCAGTATATACTATACATTACATTATATATATATATATATATATATATATATATATATATATATATATATATATATATATATATATATATATATATATATATATATATGTGTGTGTGTGTGTGTGTATTTCTTTGAATCCTCTCATAGATATTGTGAAGGATGTTCTAAACAATGTATCCGTCATTTATACTGCTATCAATACATTCATTATTGATGCCACTTTCAACCATGTATTTATTTATTTGAAGTTTTTTAATTATTTATTTATTCATTTATTTATTTTATTTATTTATTTATTTATTTTTTTTTTCCCCTCTTCTGGGAACCCTTCACAGGGAATGACTACAGAAGAAATGTTTTCATTCATTCCTGTCCTTACATTCCCACTTCACACGCCACGAGACGAAGCGTTAATAGATGAACTGTTGGAGTAACAGAATGACAGCCCAGGGATGGTGAAAGTAGGCAGGGCACACATAGAACTAGATGGAGAGATGAGTTAGAAAGATTTGTAGGAGTTACCTTTGTCCTGAAGTGGACTTAAGCTGATGATAATGATAATTTTTGCTCTCTGGAGGTCTAGGAATTGAGAGGAAGTTATATATGTGTATCCACAGGTGTTTGTCTGCGTGCCTTGCCTTTTGTTACGCCCCTTTGGTGAAATACAGCCTTATATATAGATAAAAAGATAGATTTTCCTCCTTTTATTGATGATTTATCTCTTAATGGTCTATATCAGTGGTTCCCAAACTTTTTTCTGTCATTTCCCCCTGCACCCAGTTCAACCATCCAGATTTGCCCCTTCATGTGTAC
>JAXIVD010004049.1:0-15000 GCA_036785275.1 Cancer borealis
GTGTGAAAGGGGCTGTGGTGGTTCCTTGGCTTAATGGAATGAGTGAGTGAGTGAGTGAGTGAGTGAGTGAGTGAGTGAGGCTGTGAGGCTGCATTGACGCTCGTGTAGAAAGGGAATTGTTGAAGTTACTTGTCTTGACGCAGATCCTGGTTATTCTAGTCCTAAGGGGAAGACATAACCCAGAGTGTCTATGAAGAGTGTTTGTGTGTGTGTGTGTGTATGTGTGTGTGTGTGTGTGTGTGTGTGTGTGTGTGTGTGTGTGTGTGTGTGTGTGTGTGTGTGTGTGTGTGTGTGTGTTTGTTAGTGTTGAGGATATGGTGTATGACTTACAGTAGTGATGATGGTGGTGACAGTGATAACAGTGATAGCAGTGATGATATAGCCGCGTGGCACTAATGGTGAGGTGAGGGGACACTACTACAGGCCAGGCCAGGGTGGGGTGGGGGAGGTGGTGGCACTTAGGCGCGGGCCGTGGGTTATCAGGGTGCCAGACGAGGAGGAAGGTAATAAGCTTACTCTTTTCGGGAGTGGTATCCAAGAGGCACAACAATGTTTGCAAGACATTACATTTCTTGCGACGCCGACTTACCAAAAGCAGGTTAATTTTTTCTCTTTTTTTCCAATACGTTTTGAATAATTTATTGATTTATATATATATACATATTTTTTTATTGTAAGAGGAAAGCATGGATGTAGCATGTGAGAGGTTGGAGTGAAGGCCCTGGGCTTGCACCTGTATGTGAAGGTAGGTAGGTGCGTTCCTTCCCCGGCTACACGCACTCGAGGCGGTCAAGTCTTGTTTATATCCTAAGTGTTTATATTATGATCCGTGTAAAAGCTTCAAAATTATTATTACTCTTCATTAACTTACATAGTGGTGGTAAATGTCGTTATTGATGATTCTTGCATGTCATCAAAGAGTCATATTTTTTGTAAACTCATCACCAAGTCTCTTTTTTATATAATTTGTTCTAATGTTTATATATCATATATACATACTACATTTTTTTAAGGCAACCAAACTTAGCATTGGTGAGCGTAGAGGATGTGTCCCACTATTAGTTTTGTCACACCATATATCGCTAGTGTAGAGCAGCCAGCAGGAGCAAACATCTGTTAACATAACTATTGTACTTAAAGACTCCATATGCTTAGCACCTTCCAAATCTGAGGCACTGTCATTATGTGCGTACATCTCCTCATTTACTTCCCTGTAACCTCTCCACTCCACCACGCATCTAACCCGCCCCGACCCTCCCCGCCCCGTAACCCTTTTCTTCCCTTCTTCTCCTCTTCCTATTTTTCTCGCTTGTTATCTCCCGGTTTCTCAGTGGCTATTGATTTTGTCGTATGATGTAGGTAGACGGTAGCCAGAGTTTGTTTTCTGGTGATGTAGTAATTTTTAGCTCTTCCTTTTTTTTTGTTTTGTTGATTTTAATGGATGTTTTCAAAGATTAATGATAATTTACTCCCAGGTTTTTGCAGTGAGAGTGATAGAGACACTGCCACAGGACCTTGTTTGATATATAGAGAAAAAAAGACAATATTGTGTGTTGTTATTGTTGTTGTTGTTATTGCTGCTGCTGTTGTTGATGTAGGAGAAAGAAAGTGCTTGGTCCTCACTTGAGTCACACACACACACACACACACACACACACACACACACACACACACACACACACACACACACACACACACACACACACACACACACACACACACACACACACACACACACACACACACACACACACACACACACACACACACACACACACACACACACACACACACACACACACACACACACACATTGTTGCTGGATGGCTACATACAAATAACCATAAATCCTTGCAAGGTGAAAGGTGTCATACAGGCTGCCGTAGGTCGAGGCTGTGCAGGACACGCCTTCACCATCATCTTAGTGCAGGTCACAACACTACCAAAAAGATCATTACAAACACCCAATAAATGACTTGATAATTGATCCAGTACAGTGTGGCCTCCGATGACCCCTTGCGGTGGGACCAGACACTAACACTCCACCTCTTCAGGGTAGAACACCATCTCGTTCACTTACATTCGCTGCACCAAACATAGTGAAGACAGGCACACGTGGTGGTAGTGTCAGCAGCTGTTGAGTGGCGCCGCTGCTGTGTACTGTACTGCTGGATACTCACTGTTTCAATCTGGTACAGTTTGAGTTAATTTCGAGGCAAGATGTTGTGTGACTAGACGCATCGACCGTCAATACAAACGCTATTAATAGCGTGCCAGGTGTCTTGAGATGAACCTCACCTGCAAGACGCACACGCGGAAACTCCAGACAGTCTTCTTCCTTGTCTTAATTGAATTGAGGTTCTGAGTGGCGTTGAGAGAGGCGCACGAGCTGATCTACGGCGTGTTTACTTATTTTGAATTAAGTTTATTTATCATTGGTTGCGTTCTTGTTTGCATTAGCGCCGAGAGTATACCATTCGCGTCTTGTCTTTCCATGAATGATGTTGTTACTGACACCGCCGCCGCCCACTACCTCATCTTATCAACTCATGCACACAAGACGTAACGTTGGTTAAAGTTACAACATGGAATATCTTACACATTCTTTCTTTTTCTTTACTTTGCAATTACTTGAATTTCGCATCACTCTAAAAATTATATTCTCATCGTAACTAACAACGCATTCGTGCTAATTGATGGATCTAGTAAATATATTTTGGATTAACGTCAAAGTATTTAGTTTTACAATTTGTTTTCATACACAAGACTGTAATGGCTTATGCCACTTAACTTTAAAGTATTGTACACACGAGTCCACAAGTTCACTTAATCTTGCAACACTCACTGATGCTGTATTGACTTCAAAACTCTACCTGTAAGGCTATGGAGGGAACAAATCTAATGACATTTAAAAGTTAGGAATAATTTAATTTACTGCCGCCATGACGAGTTCTCGCGCGTCTTGCCTCAAAATTAGTTCAGATTCAGTAGAAGCAGCAGCGGGTCACTGGCTAGGAGTCACCTTGGTAGAAGCTTGTAGTCTCATTCATCCCGGAGGAGAAGCCTCTCAGCCTCTCCCCGGACGATCCCTGAGGGGATGTGTAGTGCCGTAGTTTGGTTAGCTGCCTTCCTTCGGTGCTGCCGCCGATTGTGACGAGTGTCGTGCTGCTGGCTCCGCAGGGGCGGCTATGGGTCTGGGACCAATCACAGGAGTCCTGGATGCTCGAAGAGGTCAACTGCGATCACAAGTGTCGTTGGAAGGTCACTTGCACAGCACCAGTTTGATGCGGGGAACAGCAGACGGCCAGGACACACGAGGACCAACCACCATGGGCACCTACACCAACGCCACTCAGAGCATCGCATCCACTACAAGCGTACGTCCTCCTGCGGGCGGGATCAAGCTCCCTGGCATGGCCGAACTGCAGTCCTCCACCCAACCTTCCTCCGTGCAAGCCGGCCTACAGTCAGGGCCTCAGACACAGCAACAACACCAGCAGCAGCAGCAGCAGCAGCAGCAACAGCAGCAGCAGCAGCAGCAGCAGCAGCAACAGCAACAGCAGCAGCAGCAGCAGCAGCAGCAGCAGCAGCAGAATCAACATCAACTACATATGGGGCAGCAAGGTCCGGGTACTCAAAATGGAAGTATGGGCAGCGTGGCCACGGGCGTGGGCGGGGCCCTGACAGGGGGGCTGAGCGGGGCCCTGAGCGGGACCCTGAGCGGGGGCATGGCTGGGACCACCAACACCACAAGGACTACTTTGACTACGACCTCTCATGACCCAATGTCGCGGCTTCATGGCCAAGTCGCGTCTCACACCAGCAGCCACGACTCACAGATGAACAGCCACGTCAACACCTCCACCATGAACCAGACCAACACACAGATGAGCCACATGCATGATCCTACCATGCAGAACACTCACCAGTCCCAGAATAGCCAGTACATGAACCACCAGCTGGGGCCGCAGCACGAAGCAGATCCTTACCAGACCAAGATGCAGCAGGGAGGCCAGATGCAGACCAACCAGATGGGTTTGGACATGCAAGCACAGAACAGCGTCGCCGGTCCTCACATGAGCCAGATGGGGAACCACGTGACCCCAGGAATAACAACACAATCCAACAACCCAAGTCTCGCCGCCTCCATTGCCCAGCGGATAGCGAACCCAACTAGTCAGCAGAACCACGTGGGACAAATGAACCAAATGAACCAAATGCAGAATGCCATGAGTGGCACCAAAGATATAAAGGGACTGAGTAGCCTCTTGCACAGCCCCCTCGGCAGGCACCAGCAGCAGACACAGAACGTGCATCAGAACACTCAGCAGCAGCAGCAGCAGCAGCAGCAGCATCAACAGCCGAACGCCTCCACAGCCTCGTCGGCGCTCAGTGGCCTCAGCAGCCTCTTCGGCCTTCAAAAGAATCGTCCAGGTAATGTTATTCACCTTTGTTTTCATGGCCTATAAACAACAGCTCTCATGTAGTAACGTAATACTGTGAACGGTGAAATGGTGACTGTGGTGGTAGCGGTTAATATAGAAATTTAAAACAACAGGAAGGAGGAAATATAAATAACACTGAATCTGATCAGCTTTTGTTCGTTCATTATGTGTCACTGTGGTTGATGAAGTGTTTATGTTTATTAACTAGTAATTACGTTTGATATGGTATAATGTCAAAGCATAATATTGTCTCAACATTAACTTGTGTTTGATGCGAGAAGGTTTAGTGTAGTGTAGTACATAGTAGAGGCCAAAGGGCGGGTTGGCGCGGGGCGTCACCGTAAGGCAGCTCATTATCGGTGTCAGCCCCGTCAGGCCCAGCCAGCCATTACTTTAAGGTTTCTATTGTTACATGTAAGTGAGGTGAAGAAGTGTGGAGTAATACGTTTTCCATTCTTCCCTTCCGCCCCTCCTGTAGCTGGAGGCCTCATAGGGGATCTGTTTAAAGGAAGTAAGGAACCAACACAATAATTATTCTGATAATGCGCTAGTGACATTAGTTGATAGAATGAACGTTTCTGCATTGGACATGCATTTACCACAAATTTAGTTTGTGTTTAGATTGTTTCAGATTATTATTGATAGACCTTTGATCTTACATGAAACTTCGTTGTAGAATCCTTGCTTGATGAATTAGTTGAGCGGTTCTTGAAGGTGAAAGAATGATGTGTGCCGGCGACCTCCCGCTCCTGGCAGCTATGGTTTATGCTTACGCCTTCCCTTCCCCTTCCTTCCTCCGGATATATCTTCCACCTGCACTTTCACTCCCGTTTCTCCTACGCAGCCTCTTTTATGCACAGTTTTAACTCCATTATCAAATTATTCCTTTCTTTTTTCCTGTTTCTTTGTGAATGCCTGGTCCAGTTTGGTTGGCCTGGCCCGCCACACCGCTGTCATGATGACTGACTGACACCTTGCACTAGGCTCTCACTGCACTCAAACTCGCTGCTTCCAGAATGTTGACTGTACCACTTGGTTTCATTTTCGTTCTGTTAACCCACTCACTACCGCTCCACCTCGCTCCCCTCCAATAGATGTTAAGTTTAATGTCAAATGTTTACTTTAAGAGCGTGATGATATTTTGTGGTGTTGTAATGTACCAAACCCGACTGTCGCACTGATTGGAATTGTTCACATTCAGATACTTCATTAGTTTAATTTGAACTCGTATCGATTTTAATCCGAACCCGCTACCTACGAGGTCTCGCGACCCATCCAGCTAGGCGGTAACTTTCCCTTGGCCCGCGACGCCCCGCCCGTCAAGGCTCACCGCCATGCCACTCCGCCGTTCAAGCCGTGGTAGCAGCACAAAACACGTGAAAATATCAGATATAGATACATTTCCTGCCTGGCGCCCTATGATCGAAAAAAAAAGAAAGGTTCTCAAAGGATAGTAACAGTGTACTATCAGCCTCCGCACCTCCCCTGCCCCTCCGCCTCCTCCCCCTCCGTGCACTGACGAGGGCAAACCCGCTGCCGTGACTGCCGAAGCTACAGCTTTTTTGAAGTTGTTTTCGTACATTTTTGTGGTTTGATTTTGTGTTTTAATAAAACAAACCATGGTAACCGTAGTGCCTGCATGGCTTAAGTTACAGCTTGCTTGATACGTTGTAATACTTACATAAACAAATACTTATATAGACTTATACATTGACAGAAGAGAAACAAGAGAGGAAAATCAGTCCAAGAAAAGTTTTAATTTATATAGTATTTAAGAAAACCACAGATATTGCAGATGTGTCAGTAGTGTTCATACTTTATGGGTTTGTACCTGAAGATTGGAAGATAATCATCGATACAACTTCACTCCATCTCATCCATGTTTCATCACCACTAGCAGCAGAACCAAGAATGACGCATCATTGTGAAAACAAACAAGTAACGGAAATTTAAGTTTTCAGGTTGAGTAAAATGTTATGTCCATCTCAATCCCTGTTTGTTTAACGTCAAATTACATAGTTGACAGCATTAGATAGTGTCATGTAATAGATAGTGATGATAAATTTGCACTTATTAGACCCATGATACTCTGCACAATTATGAGGAATTGTATATTTCATTGACATAGATAATAAGCAATTATAAGTAACCTTCGAGGAGAGACATGTTTTGTAGTGAGCTTAGGGAAAGTAAGACACATTGTACCTGTCTGTGTTTAACGTTCATCTTATAATTGTATGTGTTTCTTGGACAGCTTTTTACTTCACCACAAAATTGAAACTGTCACTCAGGATGACATAGTGCATACACACACACACACACACACACACACACACACACACACACACACACACACACACACACACACACACACACACACACACACACACACACACACACACACACACACACACACACATATACATAACTTTTTAGATCCCTTCCCATGAATAATATTTGCGATGAGTGTGGTGTCGTCATTCATAACATTAACATTGTTCATTGGAATACCATTGCCGATGAATGCAACACTGTGTCACTGCTCCACTTTAGTGTGTCACTCGGGCTAGGCAACTGCACTTCCTACCTCTCCCGCGGCCTCCCTTAGGCCGACAGGCTTCGTCCGTCTCTACATGTGACGCAACACAGTAACAAAATATAACAACCACGGATTTAAGGAACTATCTGACATTCTGGACGGCGCTGTGTTTGTCAGGATGAAACTTAACAACCACTTCGAGCCAAGATGTAATCAGTCTCGACCCTCTTCCCGCCGCACACCGACCTAGGCGCCGGATACTTCCTCAGAAAACTTACGTAAATGTGTTTTGTTACACTTTTTTCGTTACACTTTTTTCATTCCTTTTTCTCGCTTTTCAATGTTTGTTATTGTTAAGATGTATATGAGGTCCTCACTGCTCCCTTGATTTGTGTTGCCATCAGCTTAACGAGTCGTGTCCGCTACCAGTATAAAAGGCTTGCCACCAACAGTCTTGGGTAAAGACACTGGAGAGGAAACCTTTGCTGTGGAAACTCGTACACGTTGTCTTTATAAAAAAAAAAACCAAGCATTCATTTATATATTTCAGTGCAAAAAAAAAGAGGTTTAATTCCTCCGCTGCGTTGGTAGGTGTTTCGTACAGGATAGATCTCGTTTTTGTACAGTGTTCCTCTTCAAGTGAGATGAATTACTGGCGTAATACCGGCGTCGGGCACAGACGTATCGGGGTGAAGTTGAGAACACTGAAAGGTAATCTTACAGTGTTGCCAGCTTATAGCAGAGCTTATATCAGACACTAAGATATTGGATTAACAAGGTTTGAAAAAATAAATACTCTAGTAAAATTATCATAAGAAATATTACAATGTATCACTTGTTAAGCTAGTGAGGAAGATGATGCTGTACTCCCTCCTTTACCACCACAGCCATTCAGGTGACATTACAGACTCAGTGAGAGTCTCGCCGCTGGTCTGCACTGCCGCCCCGACGCGACCCTTGCCTCCAACTGGGTGTCATGCAAACCCAATAAAAAATTTCCACGTTTGGTAATGAAACTGAAAGCAGCTCCGTCACTCCTTTATTGGTATTATCTTTGACATGTAAATATTGACCTGTGTTGATGGTATTTATTTGTTGTTTTGCCTTTACTGGTTTTTGCATCAAGCATTCCAGCAGGCAAGCCTGAGTTGCATCATGCTCTGAGCTGCACTCACCTGGCCGGGATAACGTATTCACATCTGTGCACTTGCATCTTTCCACCGTCGCCTCGTCACCAGGTGGTTGTCACGCCTGCGTCCCGGCAACCCGACGGTTCATTCCCCTGACTGGTGCGGGGAGCTGTGTGTCCACCCCTCACACCATTTACGGACGACCAGAAACTCACTACAACTTGAACCAATCATGATGCACCACATCATACTATTGGCAATTATTAATTAATTGGAAAATCTGTAAGAGGTTGTTGACGAAAACTAACGTCGGACCGATGATCTTCCCATCAGGATGATAGGACGCAGGCACCGAGTCGCCGCCAGGCCCGCCACTTTCTAGTTGTACAAACACATAGTATCACTTTGGTATTTGTTAAAGCACTATTGACTATTTCTACCTACAAATGTTATCATGTATGATGCTCAAAACCACGTGTAGTATAAAGGATATAACGCGTCTGAGTCACTGTATCTGAATGCAACTTTAGCGTGAGTCTGATGGTTTTGTGGAGTGCGTGAGGGTGGGACGAGCCTGCATCAAGTGACTCGTTGTCCGCGCCACACTTAAAGCGGCCTGGAGGACGTGCATGTGTGAAGACTCAAATGTTTTGAAGGAAGCGGTGAATAGACAGGTCGTGGCATTATCAGAATGAACTTGCGGATAAAAAAACGTTTTCTTTGTTAAAAAAAAAAATTGATGTGCATCTTGACAAAAGCGCAACGACCACACGCTTCTAGACGGATGTAAATAAAGAATTTTGAGGACACTGTGCATGGATCTGTGGCTTAAATATGACTTTCTTTTCTGTTACAAGATTACACACACGTCTCCACAGCACCTCAATCACTCACTCACTCACTCACTCACTCACTCACTCACTCACTCACTCATTCCGCTTCTCAGTCCTAGCCTCTCATATCACAGTCACAAGGGAGGTAATGGTAGACGCTGTAAGAGAAAACGTATGAAACAATACAACTCTTTTCTTTACGTTCAAACACAGTCGGAAACTCAAGGACTTTAGCTCTGACTCGATTCCTTGGATTTGTAAAACTGGACGTCTGAATCTGTTGAATGGAAAGATTAACTTGTCTGCGCCAAAGCTTCTTTATTTTTTATATTTTTCTCGTGTGTACATGTATGGCAGATTAAGGATGTGTGTGTGTATGTGTGTGTGTATGGGAGAGAGAAAGAAAGAGAGAGGGAGAGAGAAAGAGAGAGTTAGTGAGTTAGTGAGTGAGTGACTTGAATCTCTCTCTTCGCCAGCCCTCTCAACCGCCCCCCCAACACACGTGTCTGCCTTTGGGTAGTGAGTGACGTTCGCATACACTCGTAGGTAGTCACACGTTTATCTTAGTGACCAACCACAACCATTACGTAGATGACAAATTAACAGTGAGAGTGCAATACTGTCCTCATCATGATACTCTCTCTCTCTCTATCTATTTATCTATCTATCTATCTATCTATCTATATCTATCTATCACTCTGCCCTCTGCACCATCGTAGCACAAACCAAACGCTTCACTCTTCTTGTAATCACAACTGTACATAACTAAATAATCTATAGCTATAGTGTTGTATATTATGACATGACCATCATTTGTCTATCTCTTGACTGAACTCATAACTCATTCCTTTCTTTTAGTTCTGGCGAGAGAGTTCAAGCAGGTTTGTGTTGTTGTTGCTAGTGCTAAGTTTTTCTTATTATACAATCAGTCTTGTCCTCTAAGCTAGTACGTATACTTACATTATCACACGCAGCGATATAATAATAACAAGATGACGCCGATGCTATCACTGTAACGTCATATTTATTAGCGATGATTGTAATGCTGTTAGATTACTTCTCTGTAAAGCATTTTTTCCCTTGTTTCCCCTTGTTTGAGTGTGTCTCCTATGCCATCCTGACGCTGCGTGATCCCTGCCACGCCCGCCACCACCTCGCCCTCCGCCTCTCTAATCCATCCTCTTATCCTTGTCGCTCAGAAGGAGATGGAGGCGGTCACCACCAACACCCGCCCCAGCAGCAGCACCACCATCAGCAGACACCGTACTCGCAGACTCAGCAACTTCAGCCGCAGCAGCAGCAGCAACAACCGTATCAGCAGACGTTACAGCAACAAAACATACAACAGCCAGGAATGCAGCCTCAGCAGCAGCAGCAGCATCAGCAACAACAGCAGCAGCAGCAGCAACAGCAGCAACAGCATTCCCAGCAACAGCCGGGTATGACGGGTCTCCAACAACAGCCGTATCAGCAGCAGACTCTGCAGCACCAACAGAACTTGCAGCAGCAGCAGCCTTTTCAACAACCTCAAACTCTTCAGCAACAAAATCTACAACAGAATTTGCAACAACAAAACTTGCAGCAGCAGCAAAACTTGCAGCAGCAGCAGAACTTGCAGCAGCAGCAGACTTTGCAGCAGCAGCAAAACCTGCACCAACAGCAAAACCTCCACCAACAGCACAGCCTGCAGCAGCAGCAGAACCTGCAGCACCAGCAACAAAACCTTCAGGAATTACAACAACAGAGTCTTCAGCAGCAGCATAACCTACAGCAGCAGCAACAGCAGCAGCAGCAACATCATAACCTCCAACAGCAGCAGCATAACCTTCAGCAGCAGCAGCATCAACAGCAGCAGCAGAAGGTTGGCATTTTATCAGGGATGAAGGGAGACCACTTCACCACAGCCTACACCGGCATCTCACCGCCATCACAGCCGCTGTCCCGCGAGGACCTGTACGGCCAGCAGCACCAAGGCATGACAGACGGCCTCATGCACGGACCTAACATCATGCTCAACAGGTGAGACGCAAAGGCTATTTAGTATCATTAGTATTATCATTATTATCATTAGTATTATCAAGATTATTATTATTATTATTACTATTATTATTATTATTATTATTGTGTGTGTGTGTGTGTGTGTGTTTGTGTGTGTGTATTGTTGAGTCTCCGTGACGTGTGTGTTGCAGGCCAGCGCCACACTCCCCCACGGAGATGAGAGGCGGCGTTATGGTCACTACCTCGGGGATGGTCAAGTCCCTCGACCGCCCACGGCAGACTACGGTAAGCATCATCCTCTCTTGCCTTCTCTTACCTTCTTATATTTTCTCCTCCGTCTTTCACACTCCGTCTCTCTCTCTCTCTCTCTCTCTCTCTCTCTCTCTCTCTCTCTCTCTCTCTCTCTCTCTCTCTCTCTCTCTCTCTCTCTCTCTCTCTTCTCTTTCTTTCTCTCCCTCAGTACCTTCCGGCGCTCAAAGGCAAGGCGTCATTTTTACTGTAACTTCTCTCTCCCACGACGTGTACCACAGCAGCAGCGTATCGTTACTACCAAAGACGTGCACACACACACACACACACACACACACACACACACACACACACACACACACACACACACACACACACACACACAGCTTCGCCTACTCCGTTCTTCATCCACCCGCACATATCAATCCAGCACCTCCTCGTTTCTCGGCACTGACTCATCCACCACCACCACCACCACCACCACCACCACCACCACCACCACCACCACCACCACCACCACCACCACCACCATTACCTTCTCCAAGCCTCGCCTCGGCATCGTCAACATCGTCAGCAGTGCAGCTTCGGGAGTGACAGAGACAAGACCTCCTAACACGTCCTCCCTCCTTACTTTAACACCCTTTTTTTTTTTTTTTTTTACCACCTCAAGCACGGACACATTTTTTCTCTCTCTTATTTTTGGGTTCGTCTTGCTCTTCCTTTCCGTCACGTTAGTCACCTGCGCCTCGCGACTTGGTATTTGTGATGGATGGTGATTTGTCTGTCTCTTCACCATTATTTTTGTTATCATGTCTATTAAGTTATTTTTTCTTCCCTATCTTGCGGCTGTAGGGAATAAATAGAGTGTATGGTGATGATTAGATCGTCGTATTTTTTGAATGTTTACTCTAATAATACATGACTGATCACATTGAATTTATTAAGTGGATTTTATCAATTTTTTTTATTTGTTTATTTATTATTATAGTTTTACTGGTGCATAAATTTTGACGTCTGCTATGAAATCAATAACTTTTCTCACCATTATCTCTTCTATATGTCATTTTGTTTAATTTGTTTATTAACTTTTTTCTTTTCCTTCTCATCTGCTCTCTCTCTCTCTCTCTCTCTCTCTCTCTCTCTCTCTCTCTCTCTCTCTCTCTCTCTCTCTCTCTCTCTCTCTCTCTCTCTCTCTCTCTCTCTCTCTCTCTCTCTCTCTCTCTGTCTCTCTCTCTCCCCCCCCCCCCGTGGCTCCTTTAACACCACAAATCATCACCACCACCGTCATATATTTATTATCGCGGTGGTGTGTTGTTGTGGTGGTGATGGTGGTGTTGATGGTGGTGATGGCAGTGGTGGTGGTGGTGGTGGTGATGGTAATAATGATGGCGGTAATATCTCAGGTGAAATGTTAATTATATTCACATCAGGTAAGGTTTTTTATATATATAATCTCTCACCTTCTTGTGGAGTTTCTATAGAGTGTGATGTGAGAAGCGAGAGTCGAGGCAGATTAGCGTGAAGCCTCACCCTAATCTACCAATACTGTTTTTTTTTTTCAAGCTATTTTTTTCCCTTGAGGACAGGAGAATAGAGCGAGCGTCTGCATGAGCCATTTATTAAGGCCGGATGCAAATGCCGAATTTATGAATCACCTTTTTATAATGTACTACACAAATTTACTACAGTGTTTTCTTCTACTTCTTCTTTTTTTGTTGTCATCGTGTGGTTTTAATTACTTAGTGGAAGTTCTTTTGTTCCATCTAAAAAACAGCCTAAACACCGGGTATGTTTTGATTCTGTTCTCTCTCTCTTTCCCTCCATTATATACCCTCTCCCTCCCTTTGGTGTCTGGGTGGCACTCCAGCCCTCTCTCCTTCCCTCTCCTCCTCCCTCCTGACAGTGAGGGGCAGGAAGGTGGAGGGGTGAGGGTGGAAGTAATGTAGGAGAGGTGGTCCTCTTCTACCTGCCACTACAATATCCTTCGCTCAGTAACCTTACTTTGGTGTGGTCTATGTCCTGTGTTTTGGCTGCATTCATTCATTCATTCATTCATTCATTCATACATACACTCCGTCGACTACTTCATTTGTGTTATTATTATTATCATCATTATCATTTTTTGTTATTATTATCATTCTTCTTAGTATCGATATTTTTTTTCTATCATTCTCAACGTCTCTCATCTCTCCTCCTTTCTGTACCTGCCTGTACGTATACCTGGTTGTCATATCAACTGTCATAGCTCCCTAGTTCCAGACTCTCACTCTCGTAGGACGTTGTCAAGTTTAAAAATGTTGTAATATTCATGTTGTCTTGCAGATGATTAAGTGTCCCTTTTTGTAGGTCATGTTTATTATCATAGATGTACTAAACCTTTTGCTACTAATGACTCGTTTGCATCTGTAGTCTTGAGTCCCTGAGGGAGAACTAACTAGGAGCTTCTACACGAGATACAGATCAGAGCTTCCTGTTTCCTGCCCTCGGCCAGGAGCCTTGACCCCCCTGAGTCTCTGTTGTCTGTTCGTTGTTTCAGCTGTTTGGTATCAAGAAAAATAAGTCGCTTAGGCCAGACTTAGCAGAAACTTGGCCCTCCATTGTAGATCTGTCGCCAATAATGGATGTATCTCCCTCTGTGGAGGCGGCCGAGCAGGAGACCAATGGCAGGAAGGTAAGCTTCTGCTCACCTGGCCCGCGCCCCGCCCCGCCCCGCCCCGCACCTCGACCCTCGGCCACTCCACCCCAGGTCACACCCACACCGGCTTTGTACCGGTGGGCCAAACCTGTACTGTAGGCTACACTGTCATAGGCAGCTCCTCGCGGAGACCATCACCCTCAGTCACACCCTCACCGTAGGTTACGGGGCTTCTTACTACACCGGAACAGAACATCCTCTCCCTTAGTTATATATTAAAGTGAACTAAATAATCTTGGTTTAACTAAATGACCATAAATCTAGGATTTGACTGGTCAGAGTAAGTCTCGAATCATTGGACAACATTTGGTTGTTCTTACGTGACGCCCGACTCCTCTTCCCACCCTGCGCGTCACTCGACCTCCCTTCCCCGGAGCCTCCCACGCGACGCAGCGTCACATTGATGGGCGGGAACGCGGCACAACGTCCACTACGTACACCATGATCAACACAGTGTTTTTTTTTTTTTTGTCTAAATTATGTTCGTCACCACACAGCCTTCGCCGCGCGTTTTTCATAACAGCGCGAGGCACCGTCGGCCCTGTCGATCCTCACTAAGTAATCAGTGATGTCACTAATAACCGGCAGACGTTAGTAGGAATGAGGCATCGCCGCCACCACCCACAGGCATGGAGAGGCGGGGCAGGCCACACCATCGCTGGAGGCACGCACTTGCCGATCAAAGAAACACAACGCCTCTCCCTGTTTGGCGGCGCCCAGCCCTTGGGAGAGGACCTGCCTCGTGGCCAGGAGTCTCGCTCACGTACCGCCAGCAGCACCAGCAGCAGGCAACGCGGCAGTATTGTATCACCAAGGAAACTATAATAGGTCATTTTACCTATAGTTTTTTTTAAGTAACCCGCTTCTATTGAGGTCAAAGTTAAAGTTCACGTTCCCTTCCCTTTCCTTTCCTTGCTCTCCCCATCCAGGACGTTGAAACAGTTTGGTAATCTTCGCTGCTGAGTCAAGTGTCCTGAGGGAATGTGACTTTACAGTAAAGGTAATTAACTAGTCTCAAAGGTGTTATTCAAAGCACAAGTAAGTAGTGTTGCCTCCATTCCTTCCTTCCTCCCTGCCTGCCTTGCTACCCACCGTGTGCTGCTGCTGCTGC
>JAXIVD010004049.1:20000-39351 GCA_036785275.1 Cancer borealis
CCTGCCAGGTTCTCAGAGCCCGAGGCACCACCACACCACACCGCATGCTGGGCTCAGACCTCCAGCCCAACACACTCCACTCACACACACTCTCTTTCTCACATACACACACACACACACACACACACACACACACACACACACACACACACACACACACACACACACACACACACACACACACACACACACACACACATACACACACAGGAATGGGTTTTGGCATCTGCATTACGGCATTACACGTGCACATCATTTGAATCACTACACACACACACACACACACACACACACACACACACACACACACACACACACACACACACACACACACACACACACACACACACACACACAACACACACACACACACACACACACACACACACACACACACACACACACACACACACACACACGTACGTAACCTAAGAAGTGTCGTGAACACCACCATGCATCATCACTCTTTGCTCACAGTTCCTCTGTTCACCACAGGGCACTGCTTCGCTCCTCCACGGACCAGCTGGCCTCGCCGGAGGAGTTCAGTATGGCTAATGTGAACGCCCAGCTCGCCCTGCTAACCGGTACACCGAGCACGCCGGCAGGAACACCGAGGGGCCTCCGTGATGATTCCTCGGACACCATGAGCGAGACGGATAGTCAGAAGAGCCTGCGCGTGCGTCGGAAGCTGCCTCACCTCCCGCCCGACCAGGAGGCGGCGCCGCTGCCTTCTCATAAAAAGAATGCTTTCGGACTCAACGCCAAAGACCGAGTCAGGTAGGAGGAAGAGGTATCAGACCGTAAACTATAACAGAAAAAAGACATAGCATTGCTGCAGCTAAATACTCATTGATAAACTGTCACGTAATATCATGTCATGTCAATGTCACATTACTGTTTTTATTAAAATAGAAAAAATAAATAATAACTGAAAGAACGCTCCGGCACCGGGTCCTCCCCAACCCCCTCCCCCCATCCACACCCTCCTCCCCTCACCCCCTCTTTCTTCCCTACTCCATATCATCTTACTACATACTTTCCAGTTCCGCTCCTTCCCTCCCGCCCACTCCCCACCCTCCCGCCCACTCCCCACCCTCCCGCCCACTCCCCACCCTCCCGCCCACTCCCCACCCTCCCGCCCACTCCCCACCCTCCCGTTCACTCCCCACTTTTCCGCCCACTCCCCACACTCCCCACACATCCCAACCATGTACCACACCACCAATACCTTCCTGGCCATGGTTTAAAAAAATATATATAATTTTAAAACGATACTCCCTCCCATGCCCGCCTCATCTTGTCCCTTCCTGCCCCTTCCCCGTCACCCCTGCACCCCCCCCCCACACCCCGGCCTGTCCCGTCCTGCCTTGCACCGTCCAGACGTAGGCAGCGGCAGTCTCAATCCATGTCTTTTTACCTCACTCTGTCAACAAAAGTATAATAACACTTCAAATAAATCCAACCTTCATTTATCTTAATTAAGTATAAAGACAGGGAAGGCTCGATGCCGCCCCACCCGAGGATAGGACACCCTCCCCCCCCACCCGAGGATAGGACACCCTCCCCCCCCACCCGAGGATAGGACACCCTCCCCCCCCCACCCGAGGATAGGACACCCTCCTCCCCCACCCGAGGATAGGACACCCTCCCCCCCACCCGAGGATAGGACACCCTCCCCCCCACCCAAGGATAGGACACCCTCCTTCCCCACCCGAGGATAGGACACCCTCCCCCCCACCCGAGGATAGGACACCCTCCCCCACCCGAGGATAGGACACCCTCCCCCTACCCAAGGATAGGACACCCTCCTTCCCCACCCGAGGATAGGACACCCTCCCCCCACCCAAGGATAGGACACCCTCCTCCCTCACCCGAGGATAGGACACCCTCCCCCCACCCAAGGATAGGACACCCTCCTCCCTCACCCGAGGATAGGACACCCTCCCCCTACCCAAGGATAGGACACCCTCCTTCCCCACCCGAGGATAGGACACCCTCCCCCCACCCGAGGATAGGACACCCTCCCCCACCCGAGGATAGGACACCCTTCTCCCCACCCAAGGATAGGACACCCTCCCCCCCACCCGAGGATAGGACACCCTCCCCCCCACCCGAGGATAGGACACCCTCCCCCCCACCCGAGGATAGGATACCCTCCCCTTACCCAAGGATAGGACACCCTCCCCCCAACCCGAGGTC
The DNA here is from genome assembly GCA_036785275.1 of Cancer borealis. Taxonomy (NCBI): domain Eukaryota; kingdom Metazoa; phylum Arthropoda; class Malacostraca; order Decapoda; family Cancridae; genus Cancer; species Cancer borealis. Next base: position 22,200 of record JAXIVD010004049.1, read on the forward strand.
CTCGAGGTGTGGAGCGTCCTCTCAGGCTGGCCTCGCTCTTGTCCTGATGTCAGCTGTTTTAGCCGAGCTTTCCACAGTACCTCTTCCCCCTTTCTCTGTCCTCACAGTTCCTCACTCTTGTTTATATTCTCCGGTGTAGCATCTTTGAGAACTTAGAACACATGCTGCGGCCAAGTGGGTGGTGACGCCGCCCTCTTCCCCCACCCTGTTGTCACGCCTCACCTTCCATGCCACGAGTCAGGGTCTAGAAATAACTGATTGTGTCTCCTATATGACTTTATAGATAGGGTGAAAAAAATCAATACCTTTTACCCAAATGAAACCCTAAAACATGTCATACTGTTAAGTGAAGGAAGGCGTCACGTGCTGTCGTGACCAAGGCTCGTGACGTGAGGTGACAAGGATCCACTTGGTCGCAGTTCAACCTTATTAACTTTCTTAGTCTGCCATTTTCACGGTGTTTTCTTTTATGTATCCAAATTTGTGTGCTCTCCTCGCAAATCTTTGTCTTTTCATTTTCCAGTTCGTAAGTTTCCACCTGCACACTCTTAGCTATCCTTTTCTTCTCTTCTCGTAAGTATGAACCTTGACCTCCAGGTGACGTTGTTTCCCCAGAGCCTCGCCACTAACATTACAGACAAACAGGTAATGTCCGCTACCCTCATTTACACTTGGGGTTATCAAGTCACATTTGCCAAACATTAGCCGCCACTCGAGCTTGACGGCCGGTGTCTGGCCTCCCTAAGGGCAGGGCGCAGACTGGCGGGAGCAATGTGAAAATGTTGTACCGTGCATGTGTTTTGTCTCCTGAATGATGAGGATGTAGTTCATGTGTCAGCTTGCTGAGCTCACCTCACCGACCGCCGCCATTCTACTCACGTGTCTTACGTCCTCCGACACCTTATTAGGGTTCTGTGCTTGTAACGTGTGCTTGTTAAGTATGTGTGTGAGGTACAATCACAAGTGTAGAATACTGTCACTACTTGCATTATGAAAAGTTGGAATTGAATATCTGTAAATCACTTCATTTCATACCGTATGTTTTTTTTTTGCTTTAAAATCTGCAAAAAGCTGAACCATTACTTAAAACACCAACACTTGCACAACTCAATAAGGTTACGTGTGGCATGACGAAAACGTGCAGCTGATTGATGATATTTTGAACCGTATTGATAGCTATAGGATTTGGTATGTACACCTCACAGCCTCGAATTTGATCTCCAGGTACTGTTGTGTGTGTGTGTGTGTGTGTGTGTGTGTGTGTGTGTGTGTGTGTGTGTGTGTGTATGTGTGTGTGTGTGTGTGTGTTGTCGCCGTAGCCACCTAGGCCGCCTTGATGGACCTCTGATGGGTCCTTTAAGGGAACATTTTGGACACGGATCAACCTCAGACTTGCTTGGGTTTCAAAAAGGATTTCTAAGAAATTTTTGGAACTTTTCTTATCATTGTTTATTAATAAATTATTTCAAAAGACAATCATACTATCTGTAATGTATAAGCAGTGCACAGAATACTGTTTGAATATTTTGTTCATGTCACCTTGTATATCTTTGTTGTTTAAACTTTGTGGTCAACACTTTGGTCGCACTATTACTATCCAGTGAGTCCGGTGACCCTCAGTGGCCGGTCACAGCGAGTCTCTCCACATGACTGACTGACGGTGGACCTTCTGGCTCTGGCGCAGGTCGCAGCTGGCTCGTCAGTCATCCCTGGACGGGACGGTGAGCTCCGCCGGCAGGATCGGAGGTCCCCTCGGCCTGGCTAGACCCTCTTCCAGCATGACCAACTTGGCAAACATATCCAAGATGCCGGACATCAATTTGCCCATTCGGCCCGGCTCGGCCCTTGGCATCCCAGGTGATTACATTATATTGTAGCAAGTTTTATGTCACTGTAGGAAAGCACATAACTAATTACTATCATACCATGAAGTTGAGTTTTTTAAATGTGTCAGATTTTGAAAATGGTACAATAATGTGTCATTTGTACTCATTTGTAAACTGTTATTATTGTTGTTGTTATTATTGTTGTTGTTGTGGAGTGTGTGTTCCTCCCTCACGAGCCTTGGCTGTGCAACAGGTCACCCCGGCACTGGCCTCCGCGGCTCCTCCCTCAGCGGGCCGCAGCTCAAGACGGGCCTCCCCGCCAGTATAGCCCAGTGCCTCCCTCCTGACCTGCATCACCTCATCTACACCAACGCCACCCCGCCCAACCTGGGAGATAGCTACGGTTCACAGGTAAGTGTCTCGCGCTGCGGTGCCGCTTAGACGCTGCTTCACAGAGGCACCAAGGAAGACGAAGGATAAACTGGTGCCGCATAAACTGTAGAAGTGCGAATCACACGGCGACAAGGCACCGATTCATAGCTTTCTTGTCCCATACTGTATTATTTTAAAGGCGAACAGATCAATGGGCGCCCAGGTCGGGTCGGAATGGCGTCTTGGCCTCAGATGAACTAAGTCTTGGTAATGATGCCCAACGGACGAGACCGAAATATAAAAAAAATAAATAAATGTCAGATGCAGTCAATTAATTACAACATGAACTTCGGAACTGTCAAAACCGGTTGTATGAGGAAGTATTAAATAATTTTCAACATTTCTAAGTAAAAACTCCTTTCAACCATATAGTGTGCAGTATATCTCGACTTACCGATGCCAGAAAAATGTGTAGGAACGCAGTACATTGTGTTTCTTAGGATCCTGTTTCTCGCATTGCATTCACACTCCATCATCATTTCCAGGAGCTGCCTTGTGTAGGTCAACTGGTCTTTTGCAGCCTCCTTATTTTCTTATGTTCTCTTATCTCTTGGCAAGTTGGAAGGAGAAACTCTGTAGGGAGACTATAGCAAGGCAGTTATCATTAGAAGCATCACTACCTCGTTTGATGTAATAAACACTTACTTTATATTATCACTGCATCAACAACGGTGCATCTGAAGACTGATCGTGCGTGTGCTAGCGTGAAGGGTGATTGTAAGACTTGTGCATTGAAGAACACATCGTTGAGAACCGTTAACTTCACGTGGAAAGAAAAAAAGAAAGAAAAATGAAAAGTAAGAATATCATCCTAGATACAATGGAATCTTGATAGTAGTTTGTTTGTGTTTGTCGTATAGGAATATATTGTCCAGGAATCTCTCGTCTCTGTTCTTCTAGAAATCGATTGCTTCGTTTGTCATTTCACCTCAGCTGTCCATTGGAACAGTGTGTGTGTGTGTGTGTGTGTGTGTGTGTGCGTGTGTGTGTGTGTGTGTGTGTGTGAGTGTGTGTGTGTGTGTGTGTGTGTGTGTGTGTGTGTGTGTGTGTGTGTGTGTGTGTGTGTGTGTGTGTGTGTGTATGTTTGTTTGTTTGTTTGTTTATGTGTGTGTGTGTATGTGTGTGTGTGTTTGTTTGTTTATGTGTGTGTGTGTGTGTGTGTGTGTGTGTGTGTGTGTGTGTGTGTGTGTGTGTGTGTGTGTGTGTGTGTGTGTGTGTGTGTGTGTGTGTGACTGTGTATGTATGTATGTGTATGTTTGTTTGTTTGTTCGTTCATTCGTGTTTGCGTGAACGTGGGCATGCGCGCGCGTCTATGTATGCATGTGAGTGTGTAGCCGCGTGTGTTTGTTTGAGTGTTAAGACTAGAGCAGCAGCCCCCGCCCCTCCCTCCCCTTGATCACCTCAGTAGTAACTCGGCTCTGGTCTGGGCGGGGTAGAGCGAGTGGGTTTGTTGACTCTCGAGCCGGACACTTGAGCCTTGACTGGGAAAGAGAACAGACGCCCGACGCTGAGGTAAGACCATTCGCTACTACGTGGTGTCTCTACAGTTTTTCCTAGCCTGCCCCCTGCGTGCCACACGTTAGGTTGTCGTCGATTTTCCCCGCCCCATCCCCCCAGCGATGTGCTTGCAGACTTTGGGAGGGACCCATCTAGAGTAGCGGGCCTCATTTATTTTTTACTGACCCTCTCAAAAGTAAAATGAGAAATACACAGACAGACTTATTTTATCATAGACTTCCTTTTCTTTGGCTTTGTATTGTGCACGCTAAATGATAAACCATCTTCCATTAAAGACAGATACAGGACATGGCATGTGGTTTATAAGGGATTTTTTGCCGTGTAATCTTAGAGGGTTGTAAAGTTTATGTAGTTCGAGACCAGAAATCTTGCATGCCGGAATGCTCAGGCCCTTTGTATCGGTCCCACCAGCTCCCTGAATACATGCAGAACCTGAAGGACCAGCTGCAGGAGGAACTTAAGTCCACTACTACCGACCGGAGGGCCATGCTAGAGGCGGAGCTCCTGCGGCTTCAAGAGGAACGTCGCCGCGCCCTCGTCGAGAAGGACCAGGAGAGGGATGGCCGCTTGCGCCGCGAGCTGGACCGCCTCGCTTCCTCCAGCTATTCAGGATCACTTTCGCTCAAACAGAGGTTTGTCTGCCCTTGCCTGAAGAAAAATGACCAGTTCGGATGCCTTCACTTATGGTTTGTGTGTAGCTGAGAACTCAAATACAATCTGTCTTAAGACTTCTGGCTTCGCTTTTGAACCCAGTAATAATCGAGCAACTAGACTGGTCCTTTAATATTCCCTGCTTAGAGTTGGCGCTTCTAAGTGATCCCTCACTAGGCCGCTTCATTGCCAGCCTCCAACACCTGCTATCACTTGACTAGCAAGCGTAGAGGAGCCTCAAGACAGCGGCAATGACGTGTGCTTGGTCTTGTCAGTCGTGCTTGCTATCTCATCCGGAGCCGAACATGCCGCTGAGGAGGTGGAATTTTGGTGAAAGTTTGATCATCACTTGACGGTAACTTATCAACGCACATAACCTGGCCATCACCTCGTCAGTCCGCGTGGCAGCTCCTAGCTCAGTGCCGAATCAGGAAATATTTCTCGGTCATTTATCAGTGTACTCGCAGACGAGTCTTATTCTTAACACCTGTTGCGTTCAGCTAGCTTTCCTGATGCGGCAGCGTGGCCTTTATAACGTGCATGAGTCATTCTGTTTCGATTTTTAGAATGGAAATTCAGCGTCGCCTGGGTATGACTTCTGGCACGAGCAATACAACAGGATCAGCCAACTCCTCGCCTAGGAACCACCGACGAAAGGGCCACCGACGACAAATGTCGGATCCCAGGATTAGCTCCTATGTCTCCCCCATTAAGGATGACAGGGACGTGGAGAAAGAGCTGGAGCGAGTAAGTTGTGCCTACATGGGGCCTTCCCCTTACCCCTTCATTTTAAGAAGAGGATAAACACATCTTCCCTTCCTTCCTTCCTTCCTTCCTTCTGGGTTTCCTCTTTCATCCAACCACTGCATGGTGGTCACACGTCCTCTTCCTCGTGTTGCACAAACGGTTCTGTCCAACCCTGAGCCACACGTCGCGTTCACCTTTCCACAATGATAAGTATCAAGCACTTCTTTCCGGTCTCATCATGAGTGGATGACATGCGCAGTGGAGGCAAACCAGACGAAAAGTGGAAAGACGAACCTGTATCATTTGCAAACAGAACTTGACACAGCTTGGCACAAAGCAGTGACCCGTGGAAAAAGTTGGGAAACCATAGTCAGCAGTAGACTTGCAATAACTGATTCTGATGATGATTATGATAATAATGATGATGATGATTTAAGCAGTTGGCGTTTACAGGTTTAACAAGCTAAAGAAAGAGTATGTTGACTCTCTATCTTCCTCTCACGCGTCCGTTCATAGACACAATAATACAATAATGATATGATCTGACATGCTGTAGAAAGGCGTGCCATGATGCGACACACACATCCCCGGATACTCGGTGACATGACCTGCTCATGTCATGCATACGAAGAGCAAACTATCTCGTTAAGGTGGAAGTAAAAACACCTGAGAACGTTACCATAAGTATTTGGTATGTTCTCACTCTTCGTATATGTCATACAAGTGTTCCTTAGTCGCTCTCCCATGTTAACATTGGCAATCATGTCCCAGCATACATAACTTGATCCGCGCACGTGCTTGCAAACACCCCCACCCACCCACCGTGACTATGGATGGGGTAAGACCAGATGCCTTCCCTTCCTTCAAGTTCTAAGTTCTACCGCCGCCTCGCTGCCGTCCAGTCATTTATTCCACCGACAATCCACCTTTGATTTTGTTGACGTTCTCGCTGTAAATTCAAAATAAAACGAACCATTTTATTTAATTTTCCAAACCGCTAGATAATATAATTATCACGTAAATCACAGCAGATTATCAACGCTCACCACTTTGATAACTTCCTCTCACAGGCCTCGAGGCCGGTTGGCAGAAATCTATATAATTTTTTTTAAATTATTTTTTTACTATCAAACTAAACATATCGGGAGTGTCAATGTTGTATGTATGTCAGCGACTGCGATTATTTTTTCAAGTCAATGGCATTATCATTATGCTCGTTGAAAGAGTTAATAGTTTCATACACGAAAACTAAGTATAGAAATGAGTGTCTTCTCGTCTCCTCCTCTTCCTCTATTCCGCTGCACGCCGGGAATGACAGTGGATGGAAGATTGATCTGCGTGTTTCATTGGTCAGCTGCCACGTGTGTCAGTGTTTATACTCGAGTATTATCAAGTGGCTGTTCAGGTACTACATCTCTCTCTCTCTCTCTCTCTCTCTCTCTCTCTCTCTCTCTCTCTCTCTCTCTCTCTCTCTCTCTCTCTCTCTCTCTCTCTCTCTCTCTCTCTCTCTCTCTCTCTCTCTCTATCACACACCAACATTATCCTTGAATTTCCCCCAAAGTTGCATCAGTTAGTTAGGCGTCAAGTGGCGTGGAACGTTGTATGGTAAGTCAGAAGTACTACGTAGTTAGGCCGTCTGCCTCGCTGTGTGTGTGTGTGTGTGTGTGTGTGTGTGTGTGTGTGTGTGTGTGTGTGTGTGTGTGTGTGTGTGTGTGTACAAGTTGAGAGAAAGAGAGAGATAGAGAGAGAAAGAAAGAACAAGATAGAGAATAAAAAACGAAGATAAAAATGCACGTTTACCGAGGCTGTTTTGATGTGTATATGTGTGTGTGTTTGTGTGTATGCGTGTATGTGTGTATGTGTGTATGTGCGCGCGTATATGTGTGTGCGTGTTCTCCACCCACCTACCCACTCACTCCTTCACGTCCCTAACACGTCGATTCATCCTCACGTCCGCTCGGCTCAAAGGCCTCTCAGTGAGTGCGTCATCTACTTAACTTCGCCTCGATCCTTGGCTTCCTCCGCCACATTGTTCCGACGTATTTCTCTCTGGCTTTGTATCCTGGTCTACTTATCGCTTGTCATCTTATAACTTGGTATATCTAGTTCCTCGTTCACTTCTTGCCTATATTGCCTTCGCCCCTCCGTCCCTCCGCCCCTCTCCCCCTCCCTCCCTTCTTCCCACACTTTACCTATTACGAATTTCCCATCATCAGTTGTGTCGTACTGTACACACACCTCACCTCCCTTCCACTCGACCTATTAGATGGTGAAATAGTATTTGAATTGTGATTTCATAGGTATATGTAACACTTTTTAATCATCTTTGAATTCCCTTTACGCTATAGTGTTTCTAAATTTCCTGCTTCCTTGTATAAAGTGGCTCCTTCTCTTGAAGATAGAGCTCCCTTCCCCCCTTGTTAATCTGAGCGCGTCCCCCTCCCCCCCAGTCCCTCTACGGCGCGGCCCTTCGAGACACTGCCATCAACTACATGGATGACGATGACCTATTGGCAGCCAGACTTCTAAGCATGGGCAGGTAAGTAAGTTCCTTGACCCTTGACCCCCTCTGGTGTTGAGTCAGGTGTTCGTGACCCATGCCGGACAGGTAAGGTGTTTCGTCTCATGTGAGGTGAAGTGGCATCAGTTTGAAGGTGATGGAGGTGACGCAAGGATCCTCTGCTGCCCTGCTCACGGAGCCAATAGATGACGACGCACACTGCCCGAGGTAAACATGTATAAAGGCAATTAATGTATTATCGACAGTCATCCTTCACTAACGACACGGCCTTGGCAGCAGCTCATCTGGAATATGTGTATGTGTATGTGTGTTTGCGTTTCACTTTTTTGATAATGGAAGGCTTAATTGCATGTGTTGTTGGCTTAATGAAAAATCTTTGATAAAGTTTACAGCTAGATCTCCTCGACGCATATCACGCCAGAAGGAAGGGAAACAGACCATCTCACAGGTATGTTTGTAAACCTTCATGTATAGTTGATTCCTGAAAATGCGGCAAAGGGTTCATCTGGATCCACCTTGGAATTTTTGCATCGAAAAAGCAAAAATTAGAAAAACCAACTTTCTGCAGTAGGTTGGGTGACGCATGCGCTAGCTGCACGCAGTCTATGGTGCTCTGCCGTGCGTAATTTAGCTCCTGTATTGTCAGTGGTGCGTGAGGCCGGCCGGGTGTAGCCTGTGCCTCCGATACCCACAAGCACCGAGCCTTCACACTGCTGGGTGTCTGTCTGGCCATCACTTGCTTTACTGGTGACGTGATGGTTCGCAGCGTGAGTGAGTTAGATCAAGTCAGTATTTTGGTTCATTCACTGTAGTCCATTTGGTTGTTGTGTGGATGGCAAAACAGATTCTATAAGGCCAGGAAGATTTAATTTTTTTCTAATTGGGCATTTTTTCTTTATTTTTCCTTCTGTGCCTCGACTATAAGGGGCGTGAAGTGAGGGTACTGGATGACCTCTCGTTTGCTGGACTTTGTCTTGCCTTGGATATATATTTTTTCAATATTGATCACACATTCTTCGTCTACTTTTGGAAGACGATGGAGTTGTAAAGAGAGTCAGTGAATCCTTGATCTAGTGAGCAGGGTGACGTGTGTGTTCAGTGTGTCGTGGGCGTCCAGCACTCTTCACCGTGTGGCTGGGTCGGGGCACAACTAGTATACAGGGTCACGGCCTTGCCCTTCCACCCTCAGGCCACAGTTGTATCCAGTGCTAGTCAAGGGGATTTTGTTTTCTTAGTAAATGTAGAAGAATATATTGAATGACTGAAGGTTTATTTGATTAATGATCATTCTTCAAGGTTGAAGGGTATTTTAGTGATCTGAGTCGAGTCAGTCTAACTGCATGTTTTCTCTCCAAAGGAGCACGGGAAGGCGCAGCTCAGAGAGTGGGCTTCCCTCAGACCTGTGGGGCCGCAGCTCCACCCCGGGCTCCACCCTCACCGACCCGGGGATTTATGGCTCCTCACGCCAAAAGCCAATGAGAAAGCCTCGCAAGCCTCGCTCCTGGCACCCCTCACCCTATGCCTCGGATGACGAGGATGACCTCTTGTCTCGGGAGGAGAAGAAACAGAAGATCAAGGCAGAGATATCACGCAGGAGGCAGCAGATAGAACAGAATTCGCGCTTGCACGAAGAATTAATTCGCCTGGCAGGGCTGCGCGAGTGTGCCGAGTTGGGCTACAATGACCCCAGAGCCTACGGGCCTTATGACCAAAGTCCGCCGCAGTCCGCGCGCGACTCCACCACCAGTGTCTTACGGTCTATTGATGAGATCCTGAGGGACGCCCGCGATCCTTCCTCCGGGTATTACAGCGGATACTCCCCGTACAAAGCGGGAGGCTCACCACCAAGCCGATATGGCAGCTCGCCTGGAGCCAGGACGTCGCCCCGTCATTACTATGGTTCGCGAGGTCCTTCTCCTTCCCATTACCCAATGACGGAGGAGGACCGGTCCATGGCCCGCCTCGCCTCCACCTTCCAGAGCGAAGATTTCACGGGTGCGCTGTACGAGCGGCTCTCTGACTTCTCGCCCCTCACGGCCGACAGCCTGAGCGACACTATGAGTGACTTCACCCCGGCCATGCCCTTGCTGCCCGACATGCCGACACGCTCGCGAAAGTTGTTAGAGGATCTAGGAAGCTCACCAATCACTAGTCAGACCCACAGAGGCAAGTATGACATACAGAGACGGTACCGGAAGTAAGTGGTGTTGTGTGTTGTGATTCTCGTGTTGAGGTGTTGGTTGGTGTCTCTACACAACTGTCGTATGCTAGAACTGTCCCACTAAATCGAGCAGTATATTAATGAAAATCAAATCTGGTTGCAAGATAACAGTATATATCAATATATCCGCACATCTTATGTGATATAAATAGGGGGCAAGTCTAGTGCACTTAAGTATAAAATACGGAATATGCTAAGTACCTCCGGTTGCCTAGGTTAAGTGTATTGTAACACGAGGCTGGTTCAGTGTCATTCTTCCCTGAGGATATTTGGAACACTATCTGTGGCCTGTAACTTGACGATAAGCATAATCCACACAAACACCTGGAAACATCTCACCCTTAGTGAGTGGAGCACCATCCCGCTCTCCTCCCGGCGGCGGGCGGCGGCGGGCGTCGACCAAGGTGACCCTAAGTGTAACTCGCCACGTTCTACCTTGCTCTCCTCCCTCAGTTATTGTGCCTTATGTCCATACTTACTCGAACAATTCGTTTAAGCATTTGATAACACTTTATTGAAGGTTGAATTCCTAATGATTTCCAACCCTCTCCTTCTTATAGTGGTGACGGACTATCTTGATTGCTTCGCCTTTACGTTATAGGTATGAGTAGAGTTACAACATAAAGCTTGCCACTAAATCACTAATGAATAATTTGTTCCAAAACATATCGAACTCGATTCGTCGAATGAACAACTGCCATTCAGGTCCACCAAAGTTGGTTGCCTAAGTCTGTCTCCCAATAAGGAGGCCATCACTTGCGTCCCCTTGCTGTCTGATGGCATCTTCCCGCGATACCATCCAAGCTCCGAGTCTCTCCCCAGACTCCTTTCCTGGATCATCTTGTATTACCGATATCTTCCCATGGAGGATTCTACGGGGAATCACGACTAATATACTTTCCTGAGGGAAAATCTAAAAAGACGCACGGACTTCGGGAATCCTTTTTGATCCTGTTACTGTGTTCACGGTGTTGCTGGTGTACTCATCCCAATATTCTCTATAAGTCTCATCCGCCGCGGTGCACGGATGGCGCGGTCACCCACTAGGCTGGTGCCGCCGCCTCAAAGGCTCCGGGGCGGATGTGGGTCCCACTCTGCCACCTCGGAGGGTCCAGATCGATGTGGCAGAGTGACAGAGTCTGAGAGGCTCTTGCGGGGGCTACCATTCTCTCTTCCTCACTAAATTGTGTGTCAGTCAGTGTCACCTGACGAGTGGAACGTCTTGTTCCTTCCCCTGGGGTACCTAACTAAACTAAGCGGGTCGTTGAGCTGCTATCCTCATTGTAGCTGGAGGAGGGGCGGGCGGGGTGCAGGGTCGGGCTGGGCCGCACCCTGGACGGTCACACAGACCTGATTCAGGTGCCGCTCCGCCGCGTGCCCACGACCGCCCGCCCTCTAGGTAACATGCACAACGGGCCTTGGCAAACAGTGCTGCTGGATGCCACTTTGGAGCTCCACTGCCCATAAACTTCAGTGTCAAGCACAGTCTGTGTTCTCCCTGCATGTGTCTTTCTTGCTTCTGAGGACGATGTCTATGTCACTGTACATTCCATTTCATTATATTTGTTCATGGCATGTAAACAATACAAATTGTTGTTGACCTTCAAATACATCATGTTATTTGAAAGACCCTTGGTGTTTCTCTTGTAAGACTCCTTCACCACAACACCAGGTGGGCGCGGGCAGCAGCCACTCTCTCGAGCCTCCCCTGCCAGGCTCAGTCCATCTCAGGGAGGGCGGGGCGGGGTAGTCTTGCCTCCGTTGTGGCTGCAGTTAGATGGTTCTTTTATTTTGCTGAATTGATATAAACTAGCAACTTAATAGCGCTTTGGATGGCAACTAGATATCACGCGCCGGCTAGTATATTTTGTTCTGCTATTGCTTCAGTTCAACACTCGCTTGTACCTGCACCGTAGATGGCCAACACCAAGCCACCTGCAGAAACATTCAATTGCTATTTCACAAAGTGCAGCAGCAGCAGATTGTACTCAAAGCTTGCTAAACCTGTAGAAGCATCACGTATAGTACTTGTCACTCCATGTTGCCGGAGTCTGCTGTTCAATCTTTTGTAGTCACTCACTTGTCACTCAATTTAAATTCCGGGTGTAGATTTTAACTATTACACTTTTAGTTTGACCATCTTAAGTATTTCCCAGTGTAGCACCATGACTTATGGCCTCCAGACAGCTCTCGTGCACAGCTCAAAAAAAAAAAAAAACATCACGCGGGACTTTTAAACACTAGTTCGCTCCCCTTGGTCCCTTGTAGCCCCGGCGCGCTGTCCCCCTCCCTCCCCTCCAATCCCAGGCGGCCGGGAGAGTGGGTCTGTTTCCCGCGCGCAACTGTCCGTTTCGTGCTAATACCCTGTTGCTTCTCAACTTCAGCGAATGGCTACTGTAGCCCCCCAGTCGATACCATTCTGTTACTTGTCTTAAACGCTGAGGAGTTCTGTATTTGAGTTTGTTTTGGCCCCTCTTCACCCTCCCTGTTTCTCTTGCTCAAGCTGCTGTGATTATTGTGAGTCGTTATGCTTCTCTTGTGTGGCACGTAGCGTGAGTGTCGTGATGGCCACCTTGCCTGCTTGCTGTCTCAGGTGGAGCTCTGGCCCCAAGTCCGGTAGTTACCTTCTATTGATCACCAGCCTGTTTCTTATTCACTGTACGTAGCAGCTAAACGATGTCAGTGTCCTAAATTTTCCCTCGTGAATACAGATAGCAGTTTCATGTGTCTCTTTTACAAGTCAATGTTGTTTTTCAAGTAATTAATTATACTTATGACTGTTAATAGCCCCTCGCCCACTCAGTCCTCTTCATTGCCACCTCGATCACTGCGATGAGGCAGGCAGGCTATGGGGCGGCGCTCTCTCACAACGACAACCAGCAGATAAGGCTGGAGAGGGGAACGGTAAGCTCTGGAGCAGTGTGTGGTTAAAGCCTCATCCAGGGCGTGTGTGCGTGGGTGGAGGCGAGGGTTCCGGAAGCCCTACTATGCCCTCTCTACCCGGAGTATGACAGTTCTTCTCTTCGGAGCTGCGTGCATCTTCAGTATTAAGGGATTGTGCAGTATTTACTCCCTGGGATGCGTGTCTAGTCCAACAATGTCACTCTCAGCGACATTCCCAAACTTATGATGTGTTCAAAAGTCACTGTTTCTTTGCCAGTAGCCGGGCATCGTCTGGTGACAAGTCGTACTAGTCGTCCCTACAATGACGACCACAACACAACACAGGCTCAAACAGATTGAGGTTTTGATGCAACAAGTGGAAACGAGGAAGGAGTGAGGCCAAACTCAGTAAATAGATTTCCTCCTTAAATCCATAAACTTTACTCATTGATGCTTCAAATACAAACCTTATGGAACAATACTTCTTTTTATCTAAATTTGATCAGAACTCCTCAGTCATGGGCAGGAAAGCAATGGTTCGTTAAGGTGGCGGGACCCGTGCCGGCACAGTGCTGTCTGATGCCCCTCATGGTGAAGGGGTTGTTTGAGTGTAGTGAAGAGTAAGTTTGAGCGTGGACGACACAGGCAACTGGTGGTGACTCGTGTGTTGCGGTGCAGGGATGAGTGACTTCAGGTCGTAGGGGGTTGATAGGGGATGGATCGGTAAGGGGAAAGCTTCAGAATAACTACTGTCACTGCAAGGGATGTTAGCTAGACCAATGCTGAATAATCTTCAGTGAAGATGATTCCTAACAAGAGAACACGATACATTATATTGAAGAGCTGCCTTAACACACTTAGGACCAGGTAAGGACACCTTCAGCGACGGCTTCGCGTCTCCAGTGGAGCCTGAGATGGATCCTTACCGAAGTACTTACATGAATGACTACCCTTCCCATCCATCACTGGGACGGTCCCCGGGGGGCAGCGTGAGCCCCCCGCGCCATTCCCAGGGGCGCCATTCCCGCAGCTCCTCCCCAGCATCCCGCCAACACTACAACACGCATGGCCGCACCTCGCCGATGGGGCGCTCGCCAAGGGAAGACAGGTCGCCGCCACACCACTACGACTACAACAGCCGCTCTGCTCTTCATCCCTCCGAGACCAAGGCCTACCGAGGGGACGCATCGCCTCCCTACGGTCGCAGGAACCTGCCAGTCCATCACCATGACAACGGCGGCCAAAGGAGGCCAAAGGTATCATAAACATGCATTTGTACACTTCATATAAAAGTAGCGTTTTGTTCCTGAATCCTGAAGCTGCTCAAGCCAGAACATAAACCATTGCATATAATTATCTTCTTAACTAGATACGGAAGGAACCGCTGCTTTAGAAGCCATACGTCAGTGATAATGTTATGAATATAAAAGAGAATAATAAAGGAAGGGAATTTTCACCACAGGAAAAGGAAGGTTTTGCCTAGAACAAATGTATGTATGTGGTTGTGGTGTTGTCTGGTGTGGCGATACTAACACAGGTCACCTCAGGCCGGGATGCCGCGGCCCACCAAGGTGAAGCGCTTCCTCCTCACTCGTGACCCGAAGGATCGTAGGATATCGGGTGAGCTCCTGCGACTAAGATGACCTTGTTGTTTCATGTTGTTCATTTCATAAAAAATGTTCTAATATTAATCCACTTATTTATCAAACTACAATGGCTTGATGATATATTTTCATGGTATAATATCAATGACTTGTTTGTGTTATATTATGTTGATGCATCCACGCCGGTGAGTCTATCCTTTTTTACAGGGAACGGCCTTGGGATGAAGGTGGTGGGCGGGAAAGAGATTCCTGGCACGCGGGGACGACTTGGGGCTTACATTGCACGTCTGCATCCTGGGGGCGTGGCCGAGACGCTGGGTCAGCTCAAGGAGGGAGACTTACTGTTGGAGTGGAACGGCGTGTCATTGGTGGACCGGACGTACGAGGAGGTGCAGGGCATCGTGACGCACTCTGTGGACGACGTGGAGGTGGAGATTGTTGTGCGCAGGTTAGTGTGTGTGTGCGTGTGTGTGTGTGTGTGTGTGTGTGTGTGTGTGTGTGTGTGTGTGTGTGTGTGTGTGTGTGTGTGTGTGTTTTTCCGTATAGTTAACTGCATTGTATAATGATGAATTTCTTGTATGTTTATTTGGAAAAGTTGCATTAAGATATCAACATTAAGATACTAAACTATATCGCGCAGACGATGAAAGTTTTCACCCTAGCCAACGACTGATCTTTATGGGTGATTCCACAGCGACATCGATATGATTACCGGGGAACGACTGACTGGGGACAAGTCACAAGGTCGGGAGAGAGGACTGTCTGTCTCCTCCACTGACAACTCCAGTCACCATGCCAGTCCCCAGCGTCGTTCTGACCCTCCACCAGAAGACCCGCTCGACATCAATGGGAATCGGTCGAGTTCCGAAGGTCATTTAAATGATACAACAGGAAGCAACTCACAGGAGACTGTATTTGGTCATGAAAGTCGCGGATATGAGAGGGAAGGATCTGGTATGAGACAGGAAGTCCTTGGAGACTCATCTCGTCCAGCAAGTCCCCGCACCCGCTCCTCCTCCAGGCACAGATACCAGAGTAGCAGCCCTGACGCTCGACTAAAACACCCGACCAGCCCTGGAACAGACAGACACACTAACCGTGAAGTTCGCCGCGTTAACGACGATGGGACGTCCGGCGAGGGTGTCTCCCTGCCTTCCCGAGGCTCACCAGTCCCTCACTCCTCCAAGGAGCCACGCACACACAATTGTTAGGGGCTCTGCACGCCTTCTCAGTATTAATGTTTTGCATATTTTTTGCGTATGTTATTAACATAACCTTGTAAGTGTGGATCCAGGCAGTGTACTTAAAGTGTTTCAAACATTTTTTAACCAATATTTTTGACGAGTTCGTGTGTTTGAAAAAATATTTTGCAATTATAGACAAAATACACTTTGATAGTCGCCCTTCTCATGTTTTATATTTTCATTCTCTTCTATGAACAGCCAGAAACAGAACCCCTCACGAGGCAACACCGGGGGAGGGCGCCGCGGAGGGCGGGAGGACGAACTCAGCCAGACCTGTCCGGCATCGCAGCAGCTCAGCGGGAGGCGGACGGCGGCTGCCAAACCCAAAGCAGACCAAGGTACGAAGGTTCTCATACATACATACACATATATGTATATATGTATGTATGTATGTATGTTTATATATAGATACATAGATAAGTAAACAAATAAGTACACTAAAAACAGGTGTTGAGGTAGTCCTGTTTCCACTGGTCAACACCATGTATCAGACAACAAGTTCATCACCACACGAACCAAAAGTTGCCTTTCACGACATTCACTTTTCGAGTGAAGGAAATTGACTAGGGAACACATCCTCAGGGAGCTGCCTCAGGGACGACGGCGGCGACGGCGCAGAAAAATCAAGACCAGCCGTTGGGCGAGGTGCAGCTGCAGGTGTGTTACGACTCCCAGGCCGGCATCCTGTACGTGACGGTACTACGTGCACGCGGCCTACACACGGTGTGCGAGGACGGCGACACGCGGCCGGATCCCTTCGTGAAGGTGTACCTGCTGCCTGGACGCAGGTGAGTGTCAATCATTACCTGGATATATCACAGTGAGTCTGAATCCTGCCAACACACCTACTATTATATGGCAGACACAATTTTTCTACAACCATAACTTCACATATTTATAATCGCTGATAAAACATCTTGGTTCTCTGCATTCAAAAATCGAGTAAATGAAATTCCCTCCCGCAGTGTCGAGAACCAGCGTCGAACACGTTACTTCAGCTTGACCAGCAGCCCGGAGTGGAACCAGACCATGGTGTACCCTAACCTGCAGCCTTCAGACCTCGCCAAGCGGCACCTGGAGGTCACTGCATGGAACTACCAACCAGATAGACCCAACGAGTTTCTGGGCGAGGTAGTGCTTGACTTGTCAGGTGAGAAGAGAACCTGCACTCACTCACTCACTCACTCACTCACTCACTCACACGCCCAGTCTTACTTATACATAGTGACATCTCGTTCCCAGTGTACATTGACCTTGAGACGAACAAGTAAGTGTTTGGGATCGATGAGGCAGCCAGCCACGTGGTCACTTTAACATAACCTTCACCTTACATTATTCATTCCATCTGTCATTCATCCCTTGCGTCACCTAAGGGCACGTTGGTGAGGAGGTATTATTTAGGTATTCGTCCTGTCTGATGCACGGTTGACGCGGCGTTCGTTGCAGAGCTCGGCTTGATGGACGAGGAGCTTCGGTGGTATCAGCTGCAGGAGTTGGACCGCGAG
>JAXIVD010004050.1:0-5000 GCA_036785275.1 Cancer borealis
AGAGAGAGACCAAATGAAGACGAGATAGAGGACTCAATTACATTACCTTACAACGAATGGAGGAAGAGGAAGAGGAGGAGGAAGAGGAGGAGGAAGAAGAGGAGGAGGAAGAAGAGGAGGAGGAGGAGGAGGAGGAGGAGAACCAGATAGACAAGTGTGACATGTACGTGTTGAATTACGTACACGAATAGTTGTGACCTTGAATAAGTGTAAAAAACGTACACAACAAACAAACAAACAAACAATAACAAACAAACAATAACAAACAAACAGTAACAAACAAACAAACAATAACAAACAAAACAAACAAAAGTAACTCAAATACAAACAAATGAAACGTAAACAGTAAACAAACGAATACATTTACAACATAAAACAAAATAAATAAGATAAATGATAAATAAACAACAGTTAAAAAAACAAACAAAAAATAGAGCAAAGAAAAACAATACCAAAAAAAATATATAAACACAAACGTAAACAAACACAAAGAAAACAAAAACAAACAAAAACAAAACAATAATTACTCTCTTCATTTCTTTTCCCTTTCATTTTCCTGTTTGTTTCTTTCCTATTTTTAAGTTACATTTTCTTACCTCCGTTTCCTGAGAGAGAGAGAGAGAGAGAGAGAGAGAGAGAGAGAGAGAGAGAGAGAGAGAGAGAGAGAGAGAGACCCCGCCACAAACTCCCACGCAGATATATATTTAAGCTAATTACCATTTGTTACATTCAATTCACCTTTCTTACCTTACCTCCCCTTACCTCCCCTCCCCTTACCTCCCCTTCCCTTCCCTTACCTCCCCTTACCTTATCTCCCCCTCCCTTACCTCCCCTCCCTTACCTTTACCTTTATAGCATCGCCTTTGTCTTCCTTCTAATCCTTAAGTAATAAAAAGAGTTAAAAAAAAGAGCAAGAGTGAGAAAGACAAAAAGGTTCAGGAAGTTTTGTTTCCATCCAACGTTAGATTGCATAAGAGTTAGCCTTGGAGAGAGAGAGAGAGAGAGAGAGAGAGAGAGAGAGAGAGAGAGAGAGAGAGAGAGAGATTGTAATTATCAAAGGTAGTTAATTTGTTTAATGTGGAAAGAGTGAGAGCGTGAGAGAAAGTTTCCGCACACGCGCACGCACACACACACACACACACACACACACACACACACACACACACACACACACACACACACACACACACACACACACACACACACCTCGTTACCAGGTAGTATGTGTGTGTATGTATGTGTCTGGGTGTGTTTGGATGTGTGGGTGTGTATGTACGTGTGTGTGTGTGTGTACGTGTGTGTGTGTGTGTGTGTGTGTGTCCTTGATGGTCCGTTACGTCGTGAGACAACCTCATCAGAGAGAGAGAGAGAGAGAGAGAGAGAGAGAGAGAGAGAGAGAGAGAGAGAGAGAGACAGAGAGACAGAGAGAGTCACGTCACCTCCGATAATGTGTTACGTCATCCACCTAACCACTTACCATCCACTCTCCCCTCGTAGTCACTTTCATCCACACACACACACACACACACACACACACACACACACACACACACACACACACACACACACACACACACACACACACAGTTATAGTTTGGTAGCGGTGTTTGATGTTTCCTTGTGTGTGATTGGTCGTGGTATTTGGGTGACCTGTAATGGAGATCGTTGGTTGGTTGAGGGTCAGCCAATAGCGTGGCTTCAAAGTGAGGGTGTCGTTATAATGGTGTTTACGAGGCGCGTGTGAAACAAGCCTCCATTCACCCCTCCCCCCCTACCCCCATTTCACCCCCCTTCCCTCCCTTCCCTCCCTTGTTTCCTCCCCGCGGGCTGGTGTGTCTCAAAGGTAGAGAAGAAAGTGTGTGTGTGTGTGTGTGTGTGTGTTGATGTGAAGGCGCCTACCATTCCGTGGTTCCCCTGCAGGTGTGAAGGCTTTCCTTGTTAGGTGGCGTGGCCTGTGTCAGTGATGTGCCGCGCAGGAGTATGGTAGCGGCGTGCAGCTGGACTGTGGCCGCGTGTGTGTGGTGCAGGAGGCTCAGCGGAGGCAGAAGCATGGCGGGCAGCGGGCCGCGGCGGTAACATGCTGACGGAGGTGTTGACGCGGGTGGCGGTGTTGTCTCAGGAGGTGGCGCGCTCCCTCGGGGTGATGTGGCCGCACGTGGAGAGCCGCGACCCTAGTGTGGGGGAGTGTGCCCCCCGCTGGACCAGCCCCACGGACATGGCGGCTCTGGGCAGTGTGGTGTGTGTGCCCCCCTCGCCTCACGCCCGCGCCCCACCCGTGCTGGCGTGCCCCGGTGGTGGGCGTGGTGGTGACGAGGCGGGGCAGGAGTGTGACGTGGTGAGGGCGGGGCTGCCCTGCTGCTACATGGACGAGCCTGACCTGGGCCAGGGGGCGGCCTCCCCTGCACCCTCCAGCAACACACGCCTGCACCTGCCCCTCACGAACCCGCGGTGTGACAGTGACAATGACAGTGGCCTGGTGAGCTGCGGCGACAGTGATCACGCCCACACGCACGAGGCGGGGGACACGCCCGTGCCGCCTTTCCTCCTCGGTGATAGCGAGGCGCCCGTCTTGGCGGCGCCGCCCAACGACTCTCCCGTCCTATTCCGTCCTGACTTTGAGCACGCGGTGTCCCTGAGCCAGCACCACGCCCTCAGCCCGCCCGCCTTCACCCACCACCACCTGGCGGCGGACCCCTGGCCCAGTGCACGCAGCAGCCGCTTCGAGGACCAGGGCTTCGGGGACCTGTCACGCCGGGACCACGCGGCCCTCAGTGACTCCCTGCACGAACACTCCGTCTTCCCCGAGCCCCACGCCGCCCACGACGAGGCTGTGGCCGCCAGGAACCTCGCCAACGCCACCCTCACGCCCGCCACGCCCGGCACGGCTGACCGCAAGCACCGGACGGAGCGGCGGCCTGAGGTGCGGGCCAGCAGGGAGGAGGAGGAGGAGGACGCGGCGGGTGACAAGGGTAACCTGGTCTACCTGGAAAACTTCCAGTACCCGCCGCCCCGCGCCCCCGCCCCCCACAACCCCTTCGACGCCACCTTCAAGGAGGCGCTGGAGGCACGCCCGCGACGCTTCAGGTTCAGGAAGGTAAGGATGAGGCCACCACTGCCTGCCAAGGAGGGGGGGGGGGGGGAGGGTGGAGGGAAGGAAGGAGAAGCTGTGTTTGTGGTGGTCGGGATAAGCCTTGTTTTCACAAACCCGTCTGGGTCGTCAGGGCAAAGGTCAATGTGCCTTCAGGAACACACGCTGAAGGAGGTGATGCAGCGGCCAGGCAGGACACACACACACACACACACACACACACACACACACACACACACACACACACACACACACACACACACACACACACACACACACACACACACACCCTGACATGGCACCATCCAACAGGACTCACCACCTCAGCATTCACTGATAACATAATGGTGACCAAGGAGGAACGTGATGAGGGAAGGGTGTGCAATGTGCAGGGCGGGGAGTGACGTGTCCAGCGGAGGGTGAGGAGGAGTGTGGTGGTGGTGGTGGTGGTGGTGGTGGTTGCCTTCCCTCCTCTGGTAACACATGCAGGCCGCGAGTCAATAAACAGAGACTATAGCCAAACAGTCTGCCATCAGGCGCCGAGGAGACCAATGCCCTCCATATGGTGCCACAGAGGAGGAGGAGGAGGAGGAGGAAGATGATAATA
Organism: Cancer borealis; assembly: GCA_036785275.1. Classification (NCBI taxonomy): domain Eukaryota; kingdom Metazoa; phylum Arthropoda; class Malacostraca; order Decapoda; family Cancridae; genus Cancer; species Cancer borealis. The sequence continues at coordinate 3,696 of JAXIVD010004050.1, forward strand.
ATAATAGACAAGAAAATAGAAAATAGTAAGAGATTAGCAGCATTAGTAGTAGTAGTAGTAGTAGCAGTAGTAGTAATAGTAGTGTTAATAATGATGATAGTAATAGTAATGATAATATGTTCGTTCCCCTCCATCATTATAAACACAATCAGTAGAGTCAACACACATCCCTTGTACTGAAGGGAAGCTGAACCATAACATTATACAAACACCAATGACCTTGAGTACAATAATGTTAAGAGGAGGGATCAAGTATAGGTTATTTATATGTTATCTATATTTATTATTTTCTATTTGTTTTTGTTTTTCACTTCTATTAATCTATTATTTTCACTTACAAACATAGATTAATAAAAAAAATATTACATTACAAGTCTAATTTAAGTAGAAGGAAACTACTAATTTACTTATCCTTCCTTGCAACATAATAGATTTAGATTAGGTTAGATTAAATTTGGTTAGGTTAGATTTGGTTTGATTTGGTTAGGTTAGGTTAAATTTGGTTAGGCTAGACTAGGCCAGGATAAATTAGGTTAGGTTGAATTTCGTTAGATTAGACTAGGCCAGACCAGGTTAAATTTGGTTTGGTTTGGTTAGATTTCGTTATGTTATGTTATGTGACAGGTATTACAGTAACAGCCTTTATCTTCCTGGTGTGTTGTCGCCCACCTTGTCACATGTGTTCCGTTCCCACGCCTGTCCGTAGTGTTACATAGTGCATTGTAGGATTAACTCTGTGTTCCTCTACTGAAAGGGTTAGGGTGCACACACACACACACACACACACATACACGCACATACATACATACACTCATAAAACATACATATACATACATACAGAAAGAGAGAGAGAAAGAGAGAGATAGAGAGAGAGAGAGAGAGAGAGAGAGAGAGAGAGAGAGAGAGAGAGAGAGAGAGAGAGAGAGAGAGTGAGAGAGAGGTTTAGTGACCCGAACTTGCTGGTCACGAGTAGGTGGTAGCTTTGCAAACACACACACACACACACACACACACACACACACACACACACACACACACACACACCACTTAATATATTTCTTATCAAAACATCAACAAAATATTATTCAGATAAGAATATTCAGTAGATTAAAAAATATGTTGAAATCTTAAAGAATATTCACTGCTTCTGCAAGTCACTGAGAGAGAGAGAGAGAGAGAGAGAGAGAGAGAGAGAGAGAGAGAGAGAGAGAGAGAGAGAGAGAGAGAGAGAGAGAGAGAGAGACTGAATATCATAACAAAGCTAAACCACCCTCTTCTTCTTCTTCTTCATCTTCATTCTCTTCC
>JAXIVD010004050.1:10000-17500 GCA_036785275.1 Cancer borealis
TTACTAGAATTATATAACAAATAGACTGGAACTTTCTTTTGATGTTTGGAAATGTGTTGGTGAGAGTTACCTGGGGACACCTGTTGGGTTGAGTTGGCAAGGTGTGTGAGGTGACCAGGTAAAGAAAAAACTGGTGTACTGACTTGCGTAAGATAGGTGAGCAGGTGGTGTGTGTGTGTGTGTGTGTGTGTGTGTACCTGTTATACAAGGTGCTGGTTTGGTATGACGTACGTGTGTGTGTGGTGGGGGGGGATAGGTAGAGGAGAGAAAAAGGAGTATTTGAAAAGAGAAAGGAATGTTTGAGGAAAAGATGAAAATTGAGAGAGAAATATGAGTGAAAAAGAGAGATTTGAAAGGAAAGAAAGTGATTAATTAAAGTAAATGCGATTGAGAGAGAAAAATAGGACATTAAGAAGCGATATTAAAAGGAAAAGGAAAAGGAAAAGTGATTGAGAGGGAAAAAAAAGAAAATTAAGTTAAAGAGAAGCGAGGGAAAGGGAAAAAAATTGATGAAGTAAGGGATTAAGGAAGGAAAGAAAGTTAGTCAGTAGATGGAAGGAAAATAATGATAAATATTAAATAATGGTAGACACGTAATTGGTACAAAAGGAAGAAGGAAAATACTTAAATAATGAGTGTTTTGGGAAAGAGGAAGAAGGAAGGAAAGAAAATAAGAGAAAATAAATGATAAATATAGATAGAAAGAAGAATTGGATAAGAGGAAAGAGAAAGGAAGGAAGAGAAAAAAAAATAGAGCATTGGAAGGGAGGAAGAAAATGAAAGGGAAAAAAGTTGAAATGGAAAGGAGAGGAAAGAAAAAATCAAAGGAAAAAAACGTTGAATCAAAGAAAAAGGAAAAAAAGGAAGAAAAAAAAAAGGTTTAAGAACATCAAAGAGAAGAAGTTTAAAGACGAGTAAAATAAAAATAAAAATAAAAGTTCAAAAATACAATGAAAAGAAAAAAAAATCATCATAAAATTTCAAACAGACAATTATAACAAGATCGATCGAGAGAGAAAAAAAATAAGAAAGGAAAAGTAAGCGAATAGGAAGTAAAAGTAACGAGCCAATTACACACTTTAACAACCCTTACTTAACCTAACCTAACATTTGCAAGGTTAACTATGAAATAAAATAAAAATGTTAACAATTAAGTCTACTAAATCACTCTGATAATTAGGATAAGCTAAAGGTCATTATTATTATTATTTTTTTTTTTTCATCTGGCAAAAGTTAACAGTGTATTTCAAACTGTGACACGTTTTGTGGTAAAAAGTTGTATCTGAACAGGTGTGTGTGTGTGTGTGTGTGTGTGTGTGTGTGTGTGTGTTTGGACCCGATCTGTGTGGGAGGAAGAGGAGAAAGGAGGAGGAGGAGGAGGAGGAGGAAGAAAAAGAAGAGGAGGCTAGTTATAGTGTTGTTGTAGAGATAATACAAAGGTACATTCTCCTATCTCTCTCTCTCTCTCTCTCTCTCTCTCTCTCTCTCTCTCTCTCTCTCTCTCTCTCTCTCTCTCTCTCTCTCTCTCTCTCTCTCTCTCTCTCTCTCTCATTCGTAACATTATCACAGTGAAAGATGCTATCCACACACACACACACACACACACACACACACACACACACACACACACACACACACACACACACACACCTGAGGAATCAATCATAAATGAGAATATGAATACTTTTAGTCATAATTAAGATATATTGCTAATTACCTGAGACTTATTAGTGACAAATGCTGAAAAAAAAGTAAAATGAAACAAATAAAAAAATAAAGGAAGTGAAGAAATATGAAAAAGTGACGCAACGAAACCAAAAAATTATGACTTAGAGGATTAAAGAATATAAATTAAACGAAATTAAAACGTAAAATGAAAACGAAATCTAACGAATGACTCAGAGGATTAAAAATATGTATAAAAAGAAGAGTGATTTGCAAGGATGAGAAGTACAAAATAACCTTGGAATGTGTGTTTAGAGAGAGAGAGAGAGAGAGAGAGAGAGAGAGAGAGAGAGAGAGAGAGAGAGAGAGAGAGAGAGAGAGAGAGAGAGAAAAAAAAAAGAGAGAAAATATAATGAAGCAAAGTTAACAATAAAATAGTAATAGTATCCATTTTGTCAACGTATTTTGTCATTTAAACACACACACACACACACACACACACCACACACACACCACACACACACACACACACACACACACACACACACACGGAGAGAGGGAAAAGGGATCAAAACAACTTTGAAAAAACTCCAACACAGATATTTTTAGCACCAAACATTTTGCATTTTCTTTGTGACGTAATGTTTTGATTCTTGTTATGTTATACCTTCACGCCCACGCCCCCACGCCCACACACGCCTCCTATCCTCATGCCCACGCCTCCTGTCCTCACTCCCACGCCTCCTGTCCTCCTCCTACGCCTGTCCTCAATTCCTTCTTCCTGCGAACCCATTTATATCCATTACTAAGCGTGTATTTCCTTTCCTATCTTCCTCCCACGCCTCCTCTCCCCTCCCACGCCTCCCTCATTATCCACCCACGCCCACGCCTTGTCTACCTGTCTGCCACGCCCACTTTTTCTCACGCCGCCTCGTTTCCTCCCACGCCCTCCTTCCTTCAGCACATCATCTCATTTTTGTCTCCACCTACGCGATCTCTCTCTCTCTCTCTCTCTCTCTCTCTCTCTCTCTCTCTCTCTCTCTCTCTCTCTCTCTCTCTCTCTCTCGTAATAAAACAGCGATTTGCCAAGAAAAACAAACATGCAACTCAAATATCAAATGTTTGGATGGAAAACAAAATGGAAACATATTTTTTTTATTACGTATATATTTTTATTTTATTATTTATTTATTTATTTATTATTATTATTATTATTATTATTATTATTATTATTATTATTATTATTATTATTATTATTATTATTCAAGGTGTAAGGTGTAGGATCGAACGAATTATTTAATTTTTTTTTCTTCCTTTGTGCTTAAATCATTATCATTTTTTTGTTCGTCCTTGTGTGTTTGTGTTTTGAATTAGTAACGTAACTTGGCCTTGAACCTTTAGTGTGTGTGTGTGTGTGTGTGTGTGTGTGTGTGTGTGTGTGTGTGTGTGTGTGTGTGTGTGTGTGTGTGTGTGTGTGTGTGTGTGTGTGTGTTTAGTATTGAATGGAAGGGAGGAAGAAAGTGTTACACGGTGTTGATGTACTTGTATTGCTATCATGTTCTTCCCTTCACTTCCCTTCCCTTTCCTTCCCTTCCCTTCCCTTCCCTTCCCTTCCCTTCCCTTCCCTTCACCACGTCACCTAAGGGAAGGGTCATTGGCTTATATACAATACAGATAAATGTGGTTTGTAGATGAGAAAAGAACATTGACCTATTAACACCTGTACGTGTGTGTGTGTGTGTGTGTGTGTGTGTGTGTGTGTGTGTGTGTGTGTGTGTGTGTGTGCTCGTGTGTGCAGGTGTTAAAGACAGCTGTGAATTGAAGTAGGTAGTCTTTAGAAGTGTTAATTATACACAGGTGTTTGGATCCACCCACCTACCTGCACAGACACGCACACACACACACACACACACACACACACACACACACACACACACACACACACACACACACACACACACATACCTTCAAGTCCATTACGTGAAAAATGCATAACTTCTTTTTACACATTTCTTCACTTGTATAATATTGTTTGTATAACGTCTTTTGGCCTTGAATTAATGAATGAACTTGAACTTGAATGCATATATTTTTTTTTTCATCGTTACCAGGAAAGAACAAATTTTTTTATCCATATATATTTCGTTTCCTATAGTTTTATACATGAATTTGTTCAGGTTTTTTGTAATTTTCTAGTATAATTTTGGAATATATTAAAATGTACTTTATATATTTACGTTTATAGTTAATGATAATAATAGTAATAATAATAATAATAATGGAATTCTATCACGTGCAGTATTTTGTTTTATATTTTCGTATATTTTTCCATAATATAAAAATAATTAAAATATTCCTCCATTTTCTTTACGACTGAATATTTAATGGGCCACTAAACTGTTACCTGATTTTCTGACTCAGTGAATTTGTGTCATTTATGACTTTTTCGTGGAACTATTTATTTTTACTTTTTATATATTTACTTCAGTTTATTAAGTTTTGAATATTATTTATTTCCGTTTTCTCTTTCTCTTTCTTTTCTTTTTATTTAAGTTTCTCTCTTTATTTACACATTTTCTGTTGTTGAAGGAATTTATTTTCTTTTTTTCTTTTCCTTTTATTGCTTACTCCTTCCTTTCTTTATCATTCATTATCTTTATTTTTCTTTATTTCCCTTTCTTTATCATATTCATTATCTTTATTTTTCTTTATTTCCCTTCAGTGCCGTCCCTGTCTTGTGTTATCTATTTGCTATCTCTCTTATCATTAATATGCTTATTTATACCGTTTAACCTTGTTCCATGTGCATCACTAACACCTTAAGACATCACTATTATTATTTAGTCATCACCATTATCATCACCATTTATCGTCACCACCATAACTTATCATCACCACTCATGTCATCACCAATTCATCACCACCATCACTATCATCACCATTTTCATCACTACTATGTCTTCCTTAACTCAAAAGTACAATCTTAGCGTCTTAATGGAGGAGGAGGAGGAGGAGGAGGAGAAGAGGTGATGGGATGGTAGAGGAAGAGCGGAGGAGGAGGAAGAAGAATTAGGTCAGATTAAAGGGTCAAGGTAGTCTTCCTCTAATTCTTCTCCTCCTCCCCTTCCTCCTCCTCCTCCTCCTCCTCCTCCTCCTCCTCCTCCTCCTCCTCCTCCTCCTCCTCCTCCTCCTCTTCCTGTAATGGTAATGGTAATGGATGTGATTGGAGCATTTTTTGTTTAATTTTGTAATTATTTCCTTTTGTATTTTTTTGTTATTGTTATTGTTGTTACTGTTATCGTTTTTTGTTGTTATTATTATTGTTGTTGTTATTGTTGTTGTTGTTATTGTTATTGTTATTGTTGCAGTGACGATCATATTACTACTACTACTACTACTAATAATAATAATAATAAAAAACAATGATAATAATAATAATAATGATAATAATAATAATAATAATAATCTGATAGAGGAAAAAAGTACACGTAAAATAATACAACAATTAGATAAACAAACACAAAGTTGCCAAGTACCACCAAACCAAACACTAACAAACACAAGAGACGAAACAGGAAGAAAAAAAAACTAAAACAACATCCTCATTATTTCAGATTACAGTGTATTATATAGCATGTAATTAGCCTACAATATAAACAACCTAATTACCTGTTATCCTAGTGTTCCAGTTGTTAGGAAGGTGTGTTTGGGTGTCAGTCAGTCAGTAAGTCAGTCAGTCAGTCAGTCAGTCTCTTCTAGCCGCGGCGTGACCTAGTTCTCTCGCCTTGGGATTAGTTTGACCTCACTCTAAATGGATTACATGAAGCCCTTCCCTCACCCTCTACCTACCTCCATCCTTATGTCTCTCCCCTTGTGTGTCTCTCTTCCTCCATCCTTCCCTGCTTTGTCATCTATGTTTGTATTACTTCCTCTCCTTCCCCTCGCGTCCTGTAAGGTGGGTTGGCTCGGCCTTGGGTTGTGTTGTGTTGTGTTGGTCTGCAGCCTCGTGACGCCTCGTCCCTCACTTGTCACCTTGCTCACTCTTGTCATACTCTTCACCTTAAATGGACAGCAGGGTGGGAGGGGGGGAGTGTGTGTGTGTGTGTGTGTGTGTGTGTGTGTGTGTGTGCAGTGGCTTCGTTTGACCCGCGGAGTTGATCCGCTGAGGGTTGTGGAGGCGCTGGTCTGTCAGTCACCCCAAGGCAACGACTGGCGACGTGTGTGTGTGTGTGTGTGTTTGTTTGTTGGTGTGACCTCGCCAGCCTGGTGGTGGTGGTGGACTGCGTGTGCCCTCCTGCCTGCCTGCGTTGTGTTGCGTCGGGTGGTTAGTGTTGGTGGCGGCAGCCGTGGTGGTGATGGTCACCATGAAGCACGGTGCTGCTGGGGCCCGCGGCACCACACACCCCCTGGACCCCACCCCCACTCCCTCCCCCACCCCCTACCCCCGGGCCATGACAGTATGTGTGCGTGACGGCCTCGCACCCTGAACTCACTTCACTTCACTTCACACACCGTGATGAGTCGATCCCAGAGTTCACTTACTACCTCCAGGTCGTCCACGCCCCGCGCCCATTCACACCCCGCACACACGCCCTCCCATGCCCCGCCCAGGGTGCCCAGCCCCTCAGGCAGGCCCTCCCCAGCCCCTCCCCAGCTGGGCACCGTCCCCGCCGCACCGCTGGGCTGGGTGCTGCCCCAAGCCTCCACGGGCGACACCAGGACGTCAGATGGACAAGGTCAAGTGTGGGAGGGTGCCCAGGGGGGGTGCTGCCCCCCCAGCCCTCCCACCAGCATGGCCAGGATGGCAGCAGGAGCAGAGCGTGCCGCACGCCACCTGGATGAGCGGCAAGGCTTTCACTTCAGCACGGCGGCGCCCCTGCTCAAGGAGACCTGGGACGAACCCTCCTCGCTGCCTTACACCCTGCTGCAGGTGCACCCCCATCCCCACCCCCTCACCCCACCCCCACCCCAACCCTGCCCTGATAGCAGCTTGGCCTGGTAGTGATGCCACGTAGAGCCCCTCTCCGTGCACCACGCCAGGTAACAGTGCACACGTGTCACCCTCCTCACCCCCGCCCCCCCTTCAGTAGTGAGCCAGGGCCGGGTCGCCTCCCCGGGGCGTGATGGTGCCCCGGTGTGCCCTGCCTAGTGCCTGCGTCACACAGCCAGGGTGAGTGGCAGGCGTGTTGCGTCACGTACCGAGGCGAGTGTGTGTGTGTGTGCCGACTGTGACGCAGTGGGGGGGGGAAGGGCCGATAAGAGAGAGAGAGAGAGAGAGAGAGAGAGAGAGAGAGAGAGAGAGAGAGAGAGAGAGAGAGAGAGAGAGAGAGAGAGAGAGGAGCATTCTCGAAGTGTTATTCTGATCTTTATTGCTATTTTCATTAAAATTTCTATATTTTCATCATTACTACTATACTATAACCACCACCACTACTACTACTACTACTACTACTACTACTACTACTACTACCACCACCACCAAACACACACTACCATACACTATTAAAACACACACACACATTTATAAGAATTCCTCCCAGAGTCTCATAACGCTTCCCGACCAACACTTCACCAACACTCGACTCTTTCATTACACACACACACACACACACACACACACACACACACACACACACACACACACACACACACACACACACACACACACACACACACACACACACACACTACGCCATCATCTCGACGCGGAAGAATGAGGAAATTATAATCCATCCACTTATTATTATTATCATTATTATTATTATTATTATTATTTATTATTTATTTTTATTACGATACCAACGAATCCTCTTCCCTTTCGTATATGCTTGCAGT